>KE525332.1:645200-669415 GCA_000441895.2 Anopheles sinensis
CGTTTAAAACAAACAAACTTAGCAGATGATTCCATATACAGCATGCTCCGTATTTTGTATCTCCGTACCATCAAATCGTGTATGGGATACTGAAAAAACTATTTCTTAATCATGACAAGTAAACACGAAACCAAACTTAACCATCTTATTTGTCAAAAGGGAAAAAGTCATCCTGCCGCTGAACGCAATGTTTATTCCCGACAGTAGTTTTCCGACTTATCCCCAACCATTGTCTGATTTGTTCAATCCATCGAAAAGTCCACCGAACTGCGGCGAAAGACTCGCGATTACAGACAATGACCAACCAAGGCAGTCAAGACGATCCCCGCACGACTCATTAGATAAAAGCACCGTAAGCCATCAGGCGCGCTGATCCGATCCATCGGAAAAACTTTCCCATTACCGCCGGTACCTGATCCGATTTGCGCGCTCGTCGTTCGGTTGGGAGTTGGGTGGCAAAGTTTTGCCAGCCCCAGAAGACGGCGACGGATAAACAACGGCTTCCGGCGGTCACCGAACCACAACAAACACTCCACTAAAACCTAATCGCTCACGAGGCGCATCATATCGGTCCGTCGGTCTGTCGTCACATCTTTCTACCCACAATTAACGGCTCGTCGTTCCGGCGAGACTTAAGCCGTTCAGTCCCACGAGCTTCGGAATCCCATCGGGCAAATTCCCCGTGAAAGAGGGGGCAGTGTGGGGTGCAAGAAAAACTCCGAATCACGGGCCCGCCGAGGGATTTACCCGGTGCGCAATTTTGCGCTCCCCGATAGCCATCGCGGTCATTATTTTCACAACCGAAACTAATACCTCTCATTTTCGCTAAATAAGTTCCCATAAACAAAGGCGATGTAATCTCATAATGCCAATTAATGTCCTCTCTATTTATCTTGCACACAACGTCGTGTGTGTGTCGTGGGTGGGATTTTTCTTTTCCCACATCGGACCAAACGGGGAGAGGGAGAGAAAATTCGCACGGAATGACCGGATGGCCCCGAGGGCTTTCGTGATCCGTCATTGAAAGAGTCCGTGGCAAGGCAAGCGCTACCAACAAACCAATCCTTCACGAATGGCCAACCGGACACGAACAGCTTTTTTCTCTGGTTGTGGTGGCCGTTTGCACCCCTCCCTCTCCACCCTCCGCTTGAAACCTTTCATCCCTTTCGCTTCCTACCGTAGCAAAAAAAAAACACCAAACTAATCTAGCGGATCGACTTTCGGGCACGAAAATTGAACAACCTCCCGCACAACTTTTTCCTTCTTCGCAGGGAGAGGGGGCAAAAGTTGTTCCACAAATCCAACGACGGACTAGCGATTTCGCCCCGGGATTCCAATCGCCATCACTTACGCAAGCCCTTCTAACTTAGGAGCGTGAGGTGGAGTATATCATGTTCGCTCCGTCGGTCGGTCGTCCGGAGGTCAATCGTCCATGCCGCGATAGGATCAAAGCTTTGCGGGCTGAGCATAAGGAAAAAAACCGGTGGCAACGTTTTTTCTATTTTTTTTTGTGTTGTATTCTGTATTCCCTCCCAAAAAAGGGCGCAATTGTGGGGTGGGTGAATTCGGAAATGGAGAAAGAAAACAAATCGCTGACAAGCGTCCTTTCGGGGTGGGATGTTCCGCTACGACCTCATATCTCCTTGAGCTCGTCTTAAGTACGTAAAATAGTTCGAAAAAAAAAACGAAAACCTCTAACATCTGATAACACCGCTAGGAGTCGCTCGGTTCCCCAACCCGGGGTTTCGTACCGTCGGTCTAAAATATATATCTAAAATCATCAAATAATTTCTTTATGGGAACGTTTTCAATAAAATTTTATCTTTACGCTGCCATCTTAATACACTCAGAAGGGGGGGTTTGAAAGGAAAAGGAGTATAGATAGTACAAATCAACCCCTTCTTTCACCCCCTGCCCACCCCACTCACGGGTCACCTAGTGCAGCCTTCGAACCGATCGTTGCCAGTGTCGTAACGGTCATTCGGTAGATTGAAGCCCGAAACCGAACTGCAAACCAGCCGCGGCCGGCCAGGACGGATGGGTCCGCTGTAAGCGGACGTCATACGGCACTATAAAAGCTTATCCACGAAATGAGAGAAATCTCAGAACCGGATCCGGGCGCTTACCTCCCCCAAGAACGCGCCAATGGCGCTTCGTGTCTCTGGTTTTGTAGGACGATAGGATGGTCGATTGAGCGTGGCGCAAGGTAGCGATGGTGGACCGGGGGGACACACAAAACCCCATCCGGACCGGATGCGACCGACCACAACCGTCCAGTAGTCCGGTGGGGGAGTCCTGTTGGCTGCAACTGATGTTGAAACGTTGCGAGTCAGACAGGAACATGAAGGGTTGAACAAATTCGCTACAAATAAAAGCAACTTGCTTACAAGGGATGGGTTAAAAGATACCGAGAAAGAACGAGAGGGAGAGAGATAGAGAGAGGGAATGAAGGAAAAAGGCTAGAACGCGGGGACGGGAGTCGTTTGTATCTGCTGTCAGGGCACACGGACGTATCCATTCGCCGACGTCAAGGCGAAACGTTCTCGTGCTCGTGCTGCTGATCGCTATTATCAATGGTGCCGCCGGCAATCAGGAAACGCTCCGTCGATGAAGAAAAAGAGTACCAGTAGCACATCAATGGCCAAACAAAATAAAAACGAAGGCAACAAACACTTGCATCAATCGGGAAACTAACCTTTTTCTCCGACCCGCAGGACGAGGGGGTTGCAAAACCCCGGGATTGAAGGTCCCCGGGAACGAGAAAATGACGACAACTACAGCGAGGGTGCTTAAAAAGCTAAACCTTTTCACTGTTTTCTAACAAACCGGATCCGTCCGTCGGCGACCACCGGCCATCGCTCGTCAAACTTACCCGTCGCTTCGATTCGTCCCCGGATTTTTCGTCGCCTTTCCATCAGTCTGCGCTCGAGGCTTTTACTGCTGATTCGCAGCAAGGATTTAGAATTCGTTTTTGTTGTTTTTTACTCGTCTCTTCTTTTTTTTTGTGCAAACGATTCTTTTGCCCGCCTCTTTGTGCTCACTAAACGCTCCCAATCGTCCACTCAGGACGATATTGCCGTCATTTTGAACATTCAACCATTAGCCACTTCGTTCGAAGGAAAAAAGAAGAACAGGGGAGGAGGTAAACGCCAGGATTTGGTGGATGGGGGATGGGGTTAGACGGCTGGCCGCTTTTCCTAACGAAAGGAAACACACATCAGTTTCCGGGACAAGCTGTGTCGAACGTGTCCAGCAATTGATTGGCTCCACCCACCCACCCGGGATTGATGGGGGGCTCGGAAGGCGGGGAGGCGAAGAGATCGGCAACAAACTGAGAAAAAAACCCCCCTTCCTCTTCGATGGTGCAGAAGCGAAGGGAGGAACGAAAACCCTCCCGGATAGACAATAGATTTGTTTCGTTCGGCTTGTTTATCGTAGCTCGAAGTTCGAAGAAAAACGTTGCATTATTTTATTGTCTGATCGCTTAATTTAGAGTTTCGGAGAAATGTTCACAGCGTTTTAATGCTTTGCTTCCCTGTTTTCTTTTTTCTTTTCAAATCTCATCATGTTTTACGATCCGGGATAAAACAGTTTTTCCAGATAAACTTCCATTTAATTACTCACGGTTGGCACGGAACGGAAACATCTAAAACTGCCCTAGGAGGATCAGTGTGTCGACCCCGATCAAGACACGGACGTCCACTCAGTATGCAAATGCAGTCATGTTTTTTTGTCTCCTTCGTGCCCGAGGCAAGTGCAATCCTTGGAACCGTCTGCTTGCCGGGCCAGAATCGATGGGCGGAAAACACTCATCGAAACGTGACATTTTGCCATGGTGACCGAACAGCAAGGTTGGGGCTTCCTGGGGAAGCTGGCGACAATCCGGACGAGCTCGATTATCAAAGAATCAAGAAAAGCGTCCGGTGACAAAACAAACACACTCATTCCATCGGGGTCAGGGACGGACGATGGGTGGTGGGTTGATTTTTGAGCGAAAAATAGTAAGGAATTAAAATGGTGAATTTTAAATAAAACTTGCATTGATTGTGTTAAGTTCATCATCAAAAACATTTATTTTCGAGGAATTTTCTTTATATTTAACGAACAGAAGCTTAAAAAAGGTAACACTCAACCAATATTTACTATCGAAATGAACTCTAAATGAAATTATGAGCCGATGAAAACTATTTTAGCTAATTCACAGGCTAGAATAATCGAGCATAAAGTTTAGGTCCTTTTTGTTGAGATTTATCAGTTATAGAAGGTATTAAAATAAGACTGTGGAGTTAAAAAATTACTTCAATTCGTATTTTATTTAAAAAAATCTACTATAGATTCTTCGTGTCATATAACATTTGACCTAAAATTATTAACCATATTTAATAGTTAACTACAACAACTAGTTTTCCTCAAACAAATAATTTATTTCTGGTCCTAACTTACAATATAGACGAGAGTTCAAAAGAATTGTATTAATCTACTTAGGTTTCATTTAAACACCCAAACGAAATGATGCGATAGAATGTGAATGAACACACGGAAATCCTCACTAGTTAAGCCACACTTGCTCTTTTTCTCCCCGAACGAAGGTAATGAATTGCATAAATCAAACATAAACAATGAGTTCGCACCAAGCCGTGAAGCTCTTCAATCCATTATTATCAATTAAAGACTATTCATGGCCACGTCCGTTACTCCTCCCGAACTTCTCCTTCTTCGATCAATGAACTCCACGAGCACACAGGACGACATTCTTTTGCTAGGATGAAACGGATGAATAATAGTACCGGGTACTGCAACTGCAGTAAACCTTCCCAACACCACAAACGCGTTGCTCATCAACAGCCACTCGCCCGGCCGTCCCCCCACACAAGGGGTGGAAAAGGGTTTGGTGCAAAATTGCCATTCTAAAGACGGCCACAGTACGAACGACTATTCGAAATCGCTCAACAGGAGTGTAACGAGATTCATTATATCAATCCATGGAAGGCAAAACCATAAGTCATGTTATTTTAGCTATGAAAGTAATTAAGACATACCACCTCCAGGACACTTCCGGGCCCTCCAAAACATCCGCCCTATCGAGATACAAAGGGCAAGCGCATCTTTCAGCATCACCTCGTCCTGCATATTTTAAAAAGCATTTTCCTATCCATTTCCTTTTTCCTGCCGACGGTTTTAAGTCGGCCGGTGGCAAAGCGGAACATTTTAACGGCATCACAGAAGATGCCTGCCTCCGTCGACGTGTCCGATGAGCAAGGTTTACCGGGAACGATCGAGGTAGCATTTCAGTGGAAACTCTTTTCATCGTCACTGTTCGACTGCACAAACTCTCTCTCACACACACACACCTACGGTGTACACAAGAAAGCCACAAATTCTAAAAGGAAAATCTTCATTTCAATAGATTTTTCCGCTCCCACCACGACTCCCTTTCTCCCGCACCTTCCGGTGGGTGGTGGGGACCACATAAGCCGCATTAGGTGCACAAGCCCTGCATCGATGCATCATTCGTGCCTTCAACCTCGTTCAACCGGCCCGGGTACCTTTTAAATCAATTGCAAAGCCTTCGGTGGGGATGCGCTCGACGCTAGCGCGTTGCCTGGAAAATGTTGCCAACGATCGCACATAAGTCCCTCCCACGCTGTGGAGAAGCGTGTTCCCAACACCACCACCACCACCACACCGATGATCAGCATCGAAAATGATAACGGGCACGCGGATGGCGGAACAGTTGACTGGCACTAATTGCACGGAGCATTGAATGGCCCGGGAAACATTTCTACCCTCAAGCCGGAAGTGTTTGAGGAAGAAGCGGCCGCCTCTGGAAACGACAAACTCACCGTGCCGAGCGGGACTCACGAGAACACATCCTTAAAAGTTATGCTACGACCTTTTCAACCAGCAAGTGTCCTTTTTTTCTTTCTCACATTTTCACCGCTCAAAGCGAATGGCGTTACAAAATGGTGCCTGCCGAAGAAAGTACATCATAATAAATGGAATGAATGCCGATCCCTGTGCGCGCCAGCTTAATTCATTCGAGCGACGTCAATTATGGAGATTATAATTGCTAGTCAGCCATCAAAGTTGGGAGTGCCAATCCCTTTTTAATTGCTCCCAATCACTACTACTCCGCAGCGCCCCCTTCGATCCACCCGCCGAGGGAGGGGGGATACTTTGTCACCCCTTTTATGTTTACCCCACCTTAACGCCCTTGGCGCATTAGCGGTGGGGAAATTTCCGGTTTCCGAAGTGGTGGGATAAATAAAAATGAAACGAAAGAAAAACCATCATCCGCCCACCAAACGAGACATCCATCCGCCCGGGCTCTTTATGTTCCGTGCGGTTTCGATCCATTTGCGCCACAGAATACCGGGAGCTTTTCCGTATTCGCTTGCTTTTTATCTGCCGCTTTGTGAACCGTTCCGTTTTTCCATAGCCAATCGTTCGCTGGCAAGCAAGGGGTAAGCCAGGAAACGATTCCAAGCCGGAGCTTCCCTTCCGACCTCCTTCGAATGCGCCATTCGCTCCCCGACCACCCGACGTCGACCGTCGACGATTCATCGATTCATGACTTATCGGTGTGCATGTGTAACGCAGGAAGTGAGTGGCAATAAAAAAATCAATGAATAAATTTTCATAAATATTTTCCATTATCGAGGATAATAAAAGTTTGCCGCGGTTTTGCCTCGCGTCAAATCAGGAAGAAAAGAAGGAGGTGGGAAGGGGGTTCGAAAGGCCTTTAGGATGCCACATGGTGACGAGGAAGGGTGGGGAAGTGCTGCCAGCACTCCATGAAGATAGTCGCCGTATTGGGTGGCCTTGGAATCCGGTTCCGGTTTTCTTTTTCTCTTCGTTTTTTGACGTTTGCTATTCTCACGCTATCACTTTTATTTTCATGGCCTTCGTTCGCCCGCAACACGCCTCGGTGGATGGCTTCGGGTTGGTCATTATGCACTAGCCCTTCTGCCCGGTAGCCAACCTCCATTCATTCCACTTCTCGCCATCAACATACCGAAATTGTGACCAGAATCCAATCACACCGACCCAGAAAGCCGCCGAAGCAACTACAAAATAACAGCAACACCTAAAAAATACATCCCAACCGATGACGCCTGCCAAGTCGAGCCTTTCGTCGACATCAGTGTCTACGAGAATTTGGATTTCTTTCTCACTCCCTCCGGTCATTCCCGACGGTAGATTTATTTCTGAAGCCATTTAGATCGCAAAATTGCCAGAGTTCCAAAAGTGGCCCACGGCTCTCGGGCGCGCACAACGGCGAAAGGCACAGTATGATGGCACTCCCGGGCATATTCTTGCGTACACGATGTCCGTGCGAGACGCCAGGTTCACCTTGGAAAAATCACTACGACTAGTCGGCCTACGGAGAAGCGAAACCGATGGCCACCCGGATTTGGCCAACGGAAAAAGTTTGAGAATTTATGTAGATTTCGTTTCGTGCAAGCAACTGGCAAGCTGCTGGTTGTGGGTGGCGTTTATGTGTGTGTTTGTGTGTAGGTCGGGCGAACCGGAGATGGTACGCACAGGACACCCGCGGCCCAGAGACAGCGAGTATGAAGATCGTAAAAACGAAAGAAACCGGAATCGAATGGACGCAATTTCATGCTGGATGGGCTTTTTTATCGAAAAATTGTTATCTCTTTGCCTAGCTGTGTGTCATTGTATGTGAGTACGTGTGTGTGTGTTTAGAGTATATAGATGTGTGTCAGATGATATTCATGAATTTACGAAAGTGCTTTTTTAACGACTGCTGCTGGCCCGGGAGAGAGAAAATGGCCGAAAGATATTATATATCTGATTACTTAACCGGGAAAACTACCCGGAAAATCCACGAGGACCAATCAGAGTTCTTATTTTGTTATAGGCTACACTGCACCGGATATGTTGAGCCAACATCTTGTTTTTCGGAGAGAAAATCAGGAAATTAGAAAAAAATGAAAACTTTACCAAGATGAACGTCTCCAAGGGACTTCTATATAATATCATTTTTAACAGGCTTTTTAAGGCAAGTTTTGTTCTTGTCCGGAAAGTTCGACGATCGGGTGTGTCGACAACAAATCCTGCACTGTATTTTGCAAACGTATCATAATTGAACCCCTCTGAGCTGGCTAGCAAATCGACGCCCCGAGCTCATACTTTACCAATCATTCGATGTAACCAGCATAGGTTTAGCATGAATATGTACATCCAATCCTCGATATGAAGTTGTAACATTTTGCTAGTGCTCTAGTGGTTTCAACCGACTGGATTGGATGCCTTCCTTCCCGATAACCCGTCCCAATCGTTCACACATTTTCACGTCCCGAGACGAGAAAACTCAATCTACTCCGGAACTCCCGGACTCCAGTCCGGATTCGACCTTCATCGGGCAGTATATTGGATGTGCGCCCCGAACAGCCACCCCCGAATCTCGGTGGCTTGAAGAAAGCTTGTTTTCTTTTCTTGCTGGTTCGGTTTTCCCACCCCCTCCCATGCGTTACCGAACTCCCTCGTAATCAGCTTCCCAAACGGGTGACGGCAAGGATCTCGTTCGCCTGCCAGAGGGACATCTTCATCCGGGAGCACGTAGGACGTGAAGAGCGGTGGTTTGGAGAGGGGACACAGCACAGCCTAGCTGCTGACGGCGCCCGGACCTCGAGAGAGCCCGAGCTCATGTAAGTGTATACAAATATTTAACTTAGATCAGCAATTCCAATAGTTTATGCGGGCCATTTATTTCGACAGTAATGGTTCTAGTTTTTGAAATATGCAGACTGCCGCTGGTGGATTGGTTGCGTTCTTTGCCTTATCGGCCGACGGCCATCACTACTAACCGTCCCCCTTGGGAACCGAAGCCCTGGAGCTCGGCTCGGCAAACACTCCCCCCCCCCCCCCAAGGCTCCGATCTGCTTCCCAGATGCCAGTCGCTCGATAGAGTACGCCGGAGTTACTAAAATGTTTCACCAGCCATTGGCAAACAGCAATCATGACGACGGGGGGAAGGCCGGCAAATGCCTGGCTCCGTACTTGGCTCCGGCTTAAGTACTCGTATTGATACGTGCCGTTCCGGCACTTGGCTGTTGGAAGGAAGCTTGCGACAGATACGCATCGGCTTTCGCATCTTCTCTGGATGTGATGGCCAGCTAGGCTCGAGTGTGTGGGTGTGGCGGAGCTGAAACAACCCTCCCTGAGTGTCCATAATCCGAGCGCTGCATGTGTACCATCGTCTTCGGTCTTCGGCGCTGGGGATGCTCCATTTTCGCAGTGCTCTAGTTTTCCACAAACATATTGATGGCTGACTGTTGTGAGATAAATTGCGCCAGATATTCATTGGCAGTGCAAACATGCCGATCCGATCGACTCTGCTGCCCCAGTGTGCGCCAGTTCCTTTGTGCGGCCGTGTGTGGGTGTCTGTCTGTGCGCAGGCAAACGATTATACGAGTCGTTTGAGCTGTCTTTGAGCGTGCCCCGGTGTCTCGGTTTCTTTGCCGACCGGCAGAGAAGACGAAGGGACCTGTAGGGGTAGTTAAGCTAGAAAGTTGGTAATTTAGCGATTAGAATATATTGGTACATTGGGTGCTAAAGTGTGGCAGTGCGTTTGTGTTTGTGTGCCCGGTAAAATGTTGTTCCCATTTTGTGGAGTAAATCACGGCTGCGTAAGGAGAGATTTCATTTCAGATAGATGTTTACTTACCCCGGACGATCGGATCGTATTATAGAGCAATACGAAGATACTTGTGGCGAATCGTTTCACCGCCTCATTGCAAAATTCAATTATGTTGAAGCTGGTGTGAGCTCGCATTGGGGCTGGTCTGTATAGTTGAACCGTTTGCGTGTCTATTAATTGCTTGTGACTATACATCGACTTACATATATCTTATTGTACATCAGAAAAGATGAAATCAACTCATATCAAAGACAATCATATAACTTGTGCTCTTTATTTACACTATACATTTAAATATAAAGGCGTGCCGATCGAAGATAGTTTTAAGGCCTTTTTCATTTACTCATTTTTAACCAATGGAAATGTGTCTGTGTCGTTTTTTGTACATTTTTAAATCATTTTTCAAAAACGGGTAGCCAAAACTAATTTTCTCGTACAATAGACAAAGGAGAAACGGGCGACCTATGGTTAGGAAAACCGAATCCGAAGTGCACAAAGAAGATCCAATCTACGCACAACACCCGACAGAAACCCCAACGAGTGCCGGCCACATAAACAATCGTTCGGGTAGACCACCGGACCTCAACCCGTCGGCCATGGGCGAACGTTTGAATTTTTCATCCAATTTTATTAAAGCACTTTCCCGTATAATTTTACGTCGCAAAGCGAAGACGCTGCCGTCTGGCCGCCGGCTATTGGCAGTGCATCAAGATATTTTCCTTCTTCTCCGGCATCGGCACAGCGGCAGAGAGTGTGTTTGTCGCAAATTCGGGACGCTAGAAAACGGGTTTCGAGCGTCGTACTTCGCCAACAAAGTACAAACACACTCAAATACATACGAAGCATGTACGGCAACGACCTCTATTGGTTGGGTGGTTTGTTGCAAACGGACGGGCGCAATGGACTTGTGTCGCTTGCTAGGAGTTTCCATTCCATTTTCTGCCAACAAATGCAACGCAGTAAAGAACGGGTGCCGAGTGGCATTTCTTATAATTTACAAAGTGTGTTATTTATGTATGGTTTGCCATTAGGTGACGAAATCTGGACGGTTGGTTTGCTCTCAGATTTAGCATTTGCCTGTTTGGCAACCATGTGGTGACGGTAGTTTAGGATGCTTTCTGGAGCCAAACTGGATTCCGGCAAGTGACTGTAGGGAAGGGCAGCAAGCAATCCGTGGAGATATGGGTGCATTACTTAGGAACATTTATGGTCTTATCTTGAGAAAATCGTTCCGATCGTTCCCCTTGATAGATGAATAAAATCTAATCAAGCAAGCGCTTTGGATACCACAACAATACGAAAACAAGCGACAATCACTGATCGAAAGCGTTCAACCTGCTATAACGAATTTCTTTACATAACTATTTGCCGATACTTCTGTTGTTCCCGGCATCGTTCGTTGTGCTCCAACACAAAGTTTAATTTAACAGCCATTTGACGAGAGGTTGTCAAGCAACTAACCTATTTCGCTGATGACTCTCCGCGTACCAGTATACCAAACCCGCCACACCTTTCACCGAGCGGCATCGAACTAGTTGACGCTTCTCAGCACGAAACGAAGAAAGTAAAACGACACACTCGTCCGGGAAACGGCACTATTTGTTCGATCTTTGAACTTTCGCCGGAAGCAATCACTAGCACCGGGGTGAGCCTTACACGATTTTACTGAATTTCTCCCCACGGGACGTACCCGATTGAACCAGCGATCGGCCAGTAACGGAAGAAGCAAAATCTCAACCAACTGAACGGCGAGCTCGCTTCTGTCGAGGGAAACAAAACCGTTCGGGAACCCCGGGACCGGGACCTGGTTGTCCTTTCGACCCGGCTTGGCGCACGGGCTGCGCCTGCTAACCGATGGAAATGGAATAATGAAAAGGAAAAGCATTTGTTTTGCGTGTAATTAACAGCGCTTTTAATGCTTCATTTATTTTAATGACTCTCCTTCGCAGAACCCCCTCATTTTCACAAGTGCGTTTCCCAAGGCCCGTGGAAAGTGGTGTGGTGTGAAAGGGGGCGAGTGGGTTGAAGTTGAAGACGACCAACGACTTGTACTGCTTTGTGCTAGTGTTGGTGTGCTTCGGATGGACGATTTTATAGCTGTCGATTACCGATGACTGTTGCTGAACGTATTCATCCTTTGGTTTGGTTTAGTTGTTGCCCAGTGGAGCGCCTTCGAAAGGCTTTGGGCGATGGATGGTTAACGTTTAGCTGGTTCAGTTGATGCTGGTTATAGAGATTAGTCGGCGATTAGTTTTACAATGGGCTTTCAACTACGATCAGTAGAAGGTTCGTAGCTTTGTGAAACAGTTTTGTTTGGTTCGTCATTTAATTTCATCAATCATTAAATGTGCATCATTCGCTTCAGACAAGCATTTATCTTACTGTTAGTGGTGTATTTTATTTTGCTATCCATCCTTATATATTAGTGAAAATTTGGTTATCAAAACTTCATTAGATTAGCTTTTTCATCAAGCTGTAAAACATAAATTGGCAGCATTTCAGAAAATATCATCCAAATGTTTGATGTCATAAGTACGATACATCGAAATAAATGATTCAAACATGCTTCCATTACGTGAAATGTATGTATTGTGCTGGCAACAAGCAATGCATTCGTATTCCATTGAGGCACTCAGCAATCATCAATCACCGCGATGGCGACCGGACAAAAAGTAGATCGATTCCATTCCGGTTCGAGCAGATGCAGTTCAAACGGGCTCCCCGAGTCCGAAAGTGACCTCAATCAGTAACGAACACCTCGGCGAGGAGGAGATTTGCTCTTTTCACCGCACATGACAGGCTGACAAATCGCTTATGATTGATACCCGAAACCGGGCCACCGGCGAAGACTTATCGCTGCTGATTGATCAGAACCATTCACCCGAAACCGACCGGGAGACGATGACAACGGACACCGTCGAACCAGCCTGAAACCGCCTAGAGCCATTGATCCCGACTGGAGGGAGGGAGGCGGATGGAAAAACCATGACCAGGAGGACATTGGAAACACTGAAATCCGGCCGCCGCTCGGCCGCATGTAAGAATGTGTACTCATCTTCCACCATCTAGCCAAATCCCAATATCCTCACCGAAGACTTTCAACCCCGCACGGGGCGAGGCGGTTTTATTTGGTAAAGAAAATGTTTTCTGACCACCATGTTTCGGTCCCTTGGGTGTCATTTTCAGCAGCTTTCCACCATCCTGTCATCCTGCTCCAACCCGGATGTAACGAAAAACCAGCACGGTTTGCAGAAATTCACCGCAACGACGAACATTTTGCCACGGAGGATTGCCAAAGGATATACGGCCTGTCAAGGCTTGCTGCGTTGTCAAGGAAATCTCACCACCACCACCACCAAGACAATTCGGTTGTTCGCGCACATTCTTTGCTCCCGGAAAAAGGTCATGTCGAAAAATGAAGCGCTTCCCAATGCCAGCCAATGAAGTATGGATACAATTACGCCCGCGACCCGGATACAGGAAAGTGGAAAAAACGGTGACACTTTCCACCGTTCGGTTCTGCACTGCGCCTCGCCCCAAAATCGGCTAAGCCATCCGGGCAAACCGGAAGGAGCGGGCCTTACGGTCCCTCGAACGCTTACGCTCGAAATTGTCCAGCACGCGGAATGCGATCCTCCGAGCGTGCCTTGGGAGAGGGGGCTCGATCCGCGCTGTCGTAGCGCAGTATCGTCATAAATATTTGTCAAAATTAAGCTGACTGTCAAATTGAATTGTTTCGTAAGCGACATCTCAGCGGAAATCCTTGGCGATAGAGAAACGGGACCCTCGATGCATACCACAGTGTCGGAAGCGGGTAAAACAAACCTCCCGAAAGTGAAACGTTTCGCTGTTGTCTTCGGGATTTTTCTCGTTTGTTTCGCTAGCGCCCGTCGCTCTGTCATACATTCAACGTGGAATCGGAAGGACACTCTACATTAGCGAGTTTGGGTTCCCTCCCTTCCGAGTCAACGGACTCATCCTTCGTCCAGCATTTGCAGCGCCAATGAAGCAAAAACTGAAAGTTAAGAAAAATGCTCACCCGGCCTCGGCTGGGAAGTGGGAAAAATTTAATTTAACAAATTAATGAATCAGAATTGGAACCTCTTAGAAAGTTTCCGCCTTCCGAAGCGGAAGAAGAGAAGCTGTGATAAATAAAACGCTCGACGTCCGAAAGGAGGAGAAAGCGATTGGGGGGGAGAAATATTTTTCTCTCAACCTTCCGAAGATTTTCTACGAATGCTTTGAAAAGTAAGTCATTTTAACATCCGCAGGTTGTTGTTGCGTCCCCTCCACCAACAAACCACCAGCCGTCCGATTCGAAGAGTGTTTTGGGATAAATTAGAAATGACCGGTTTCATAACATTTTGAGTGTTGATTAGTCACCACAGTCGCTCGCCTAAGTGGGGCTTAAATTGATTGATATTTAAGCGAGTACGATTCGGAGAAGACGACCGGATGAATAACAATTTGTATTCAGGTTTTAATGAGGCTAGGTAATTGGTAAAAAGAAAATCAGTTTTTTGTTACCTCTGATCTAGGTTCAATTTTCCAATTGATCCAATTATTCATAGACCAATTAAAATGAATTGAAATGAACTTATTGTTGGATTATTTAAAAAGTGATGATTTTAAAAAAGCGTACCGTTCGCACTAAGCACAAGAATTCACAAATAGCATTCTCAGAAGTGGTTAATCTGAAGTAATTCAAATCTATAATTAAATTGATATCGATTTGCAATACGAATCATAGATTTGACAATTTGCAGCGTCAAAGTTTTAAATGAACACGCCTAAACTATAAACGAAAATACCTTCATGAACACAAAGCCCGGAACAGGATGTTCACTGATGATTGTCAGATTTATCAACGTCAACATCGTTAAAATGTGTAATCCTGAAATAACCATCATAAAACTGTCCATGATTCCATACGTCCATTTGTGATCGATCGACTGAGGTCCCACGTGCCTCGGAAGTTGTACGACTTTTTCCTGAGTTTTCAATTTCTTCTCGTTCCCTTTTCCTCAACCGTGCACACCTCGAGCCGTGAAAAAGTTGCCTCTGTATCGAGGGGAAATTTTTATTGCTTCTTTTAGGGTGATTTGTAGACGAAATGATACTTTTGCAGCCCCGTGAACCTTTTCCTCGATGGGTCGCGGCTTGCTGGCTGGCTGGTTCGATATCTTGATGTTATGGTGGCAACCTAATTGGAGAAAGTTTTTCAAAACATGAAAAAAACTGTGTTGCCAACCCCAGAGCGATACTTCACCAAAAAACATGCTTGAGTGAAGAAGTTACTCTCCACTTCCAGGAAAGTAGTTCATATCTTTAATGGTGCAAGTCGAAAAATTGAGAAATTAGGAGTGTTTTAAGCAGCTTCACTTCTGGCAATTGAAAACTTTCTTCTCTGCTACACTTGAAGCAACTTGCAGAAAATTGCTCTTGTTAGTTTAAGTGCTACGAAACGGTTAGAAATTCATCATGGATGTAAAATTGGTTCTGAGTCTTGGTTTCAAAAACTCGTACGTACGAATACTTTCTTATTGCACCACTATAACTCACTGTTGCCTTTCATATTTCCATGATATCATTTCAATCATTTTCATCCATGCCGATCTCAACATCACTTGATATTGGTCTTCTCGATTTCCTGATTCCAGATTGAGCAGTTGTCCAGAAAGGGGCATAGCTGGGTGAAAAACAAAAGACACCAGGAAAATGTATGACATATGTTTCATCGGGTGAACATGGGGTCGGAAATAACAGGCATCATTCCGGGTAGTGGCATATTGTTTTCAGTTCAAGGCAAGCACGGTATGAGGGCAAGAGAAATTGATAAAGTGTGGAGTAGATTTCATTTCGTAGCAAGACGATTTGCTACAGCCATGCAAATGACCACATCCTAGTTACTCTGTTCGTTTTTCCTGAAGCTCATGTGACTATCCCGAAAAGGTTAAGCGTTCCAGATTATATTTCGATCAGTAATGCTTCATATTGAGCAAGGCATTTGCTTCAATTTGCAGGGACAAACTTTACGCTTTTCTCATTTGATGCGATCTACTTCTCAAATGGTTGGACTTGTTTTTTAGACGTCAACATAACAAATTATGCCATGAGTTCTGGTATACGTTTCCAATAAAACATGAAATATATTTTTCTACTATCCATGATTCGTAAGGATCCAAATTTGCCAGAACATCAAGGAAATATTATGAGCGTTATAAAAACAGTAAAACCTTGCACTTTAAAATGTACTTTACTTTTGCTTCAAGACGTGTATAAAGGATTTTGCGCAAGAGAAGGAAAGCATTGAATCTCAAACTACATACATAGGCAATCAAAATATTGAAAATGAGGTCTTTAGGATCTGCGAAAACATTGAATTGGATGAAATGTATTTACAAAAAAGTTGATATAAGCATTTCTTTAGGAATTTAAGCAAATGTCAACACACACAAGCAGAGGTTTTGTTCTGTTTTTAATGCAACATATAGAAACACACAGTTTTATCGTTATTCGAAAGTTATTGAGACAAAAACACATACAAAACTTCCTTACCAAACAACGGTGTTCGAACAAACTACTCAACTTTATCATACCACAAACAAAAACATCTCCGGTAGTTCTCCACCTTGGTTGTTCGATCGGACAACACGACCATTCAACTTGACATTCTGTTTTCCCCACCGTACCTCGTCGGGGCTGGAATCAATAACAGCATCGAACGTTTTATCGCTCGCCATAGAAAACCATTTCATTCAACCCTAAAAATGAAAGCATCATTTCATGCTTGTCTTCGAAACGGAACGCCCCACTGCACCGGCCCAGGGCGCACGTATGAAAGCAGCTTTCCTTTCGCACGTTAGCTTCACACTTTACGAGCTTTGGCCACGGTTCGGCCACAGCCACCGACCGTCCACTTTCTTCCTGCCCAAAGCAGCGCTCTCCGAACCCCGAGCCGCGTTGGAAAGCAAATTGAAAAACATTTGTCCAAATAGCGAATTTTCCACTTTGCTCCCGACCGCGCCGAGGTGTGGATGGAATTCGGGATAAAGGATTGAAAGGTGCACGAAGCGAAGTTGTTTTTATGCCAAGCAGCTCGACCATCCCAAGACGGAGGCACTTACGATTCCGATGCGAAAGGCTAGTGTGTAAACTGATTTTCCATCTCATTTGCTGTCATGCTTTTTATTTTCCCGACACATTGCATCTTCACTGGTTGGGAGGAAAATGTTTCACCTAAAATACCCACTGAAATTAAAGTGGTTTTGTTTTGTCATAAAGTTGCCTTAACAGAAATGCCTTCGAAAGTCAAATGCGAAACAACATTATAGGGCTTTGTCCCAGTTACTTAGAAAAGTTGCTTATCAGTATGTATTTTGCAACAATAAAGCTAAACTTAACATATGTTTGTCCATTCACAAATAAAACGAATTTATCGATCACATACCTTCCAGTTGAAGTGCGACACTAAAACTTTCCCTTTCGCAAGAGCATCCCGAGAAACGTGCTCCAGCGGCAAATAGTATCCGAATCTCGATCGACCCTCGCAAGGCGAAACTTTTCCCCTCTCACCATAAAGAAAGCAATGTGTGGAAAAGCTCTTTATGATTCCAATGTATGACGCTGTCAAAAATTCAATCCCGTCGCTGACAATCATGGGATCGATTCACGCTTCGGCTCGCACCCAAACACCGTGCCCCGGCTTGCGCAGGGCGCACATTTTAATCGAAACTTATGGAAACGGTCACAGTGGAGATTCTGCGAAAGATGCTTTCGAACGGATCATCTCGGGTGCCAATGCCACATGTCTTGTGGAATTGTGGAGGTTTCCTTTTTTCTCACCCACTCACCGGAAGCAACGGCGGTGGAAAAATTCTGATTCGATCTCAAGCTCAAGCTGCTTGACACATTTGCTGTTTTCTTTTCGCCGTCTCCCCGATGAACCATAAGCACCATTTGAGCGACGTAAATATAAACCATTTATATGCTCGGGATTTCGACTCCTGCTGACGGTACGCGTCTAGTTGTTGTTGCTTTTTTTGCCTGTTGTTTTGGGACCCGTTCCTGTCAAGTTTGATGGCAAGGTGAAAACCCTAGCTTTTCGTATTTTACTACTGTTTCTAGCGAGCCTCGTTCCGGGTACACCCACCGGAGCCCTAAAACCCTTTCTTTGGATAGGTACGATATGCGACGTGTCAACGTTAAATGAAATTGAATTTTCACGCTACCCGGAGACCCTGTCGATGCAATCGAGAATGTAACGCAAATTCAGACCAGAAAACTTCAGTGAAAAAATAAACAGTCAGTGAAATGATCGGTAACTGATTGAGTCCGGCAATTACACTTAATATAATTTTAAATTTTAGAAATATTGAGCTTATAAACTATTGCTCGAAGGTGGATAAAAATATTCATATTAGCACTATCCAAAGATGTGAATAGTTGTCAAACAATTTTATCCCAGCATCCCTTTTACTGTTTTCAGACTCACAAAACTACAAAGTCATAAATATCAACGCTTCACCCTTTCGAAAGCGACACAGAACCATCTGACAGCAGCGTTTGTTGGCTGTATTGAAGGCCCTTCCGGTGGCGCCATCCATTGTCATTCGACTCATGCCCTTCACTACGGTCTGACACGGGACAACAAGACCCTCAGCGCGTGAAGCTTACACTGCACTTTCATCGTAAAAATGAAGTAAAGTACACATAATGATGACCGCTTACTTGTCCACGACGTCCACGTTGCTCGTTGTTGAAGTGTCAAACTAGCATCAACGCAGCTCCAGCGGACCGATGGCTCCAATAGCCATGGCGTATTGTGTGTCTATGCCTTGCCACTTGCTACAGAGTGAACCTTCGAATCGATTGAGGCGCGACATTGAAGGACAAACCCTTCCCGGTGCAAGCATCGACAAAGGCTTCAGTGTATCGTAGGGGAGGGTGTTGAGAAAATGTTCGAACGTTTTACACAACATCCCTGCGCCCAGATCATTTCCGGAACAGCGTCCCGGATCCCTTTGAGCGCTTGGCTGGAATCGTTAGCCAGTAATAGGAAATGATTTTACTTTGAGTTGATGTTATATTTTTTTTCAGTCTCGTCTGCTCGCTCGTTGTATCTTTATCTGTAGACAACTTTGGCTACAAAAGGACCTTGATGTTCGTCGCTCGAAAGTATCGTCACTGCCTTTCAGTGGGTGGCCGGTGGACCTACGTGTGGTGTCGGGGTTGCCGCTTTAAAGTACAACCGCTTTTGTCAATCTCCCAGACATTGCCCGATCGATGCTGGTAGCAAAGCCCGAAAACTCGCGATGAATCTGCTGACTCGGCTCGGGGCACGCGAAAGGGAACCGGAACTATATCCCTCGACACCATTGATGAGCCATATAAAAGTGTTCCCATTTGCTCGCTGCAACCGAACCGAACCCTTTTTCGTAGCGAACGCGAAACTCCCACGACTCGAAACGCCAACCCTTGAGGCGGGATTATGCTCGAGCGTTGCTCAATCGGTGACACTTGTGTCCGACCGTAGCGCTTCCTCCCTTCCGGAAAGGCTTAGTTAACCCTCGTTTGCCGAGCAAGTAGTTCGGATCAGAACGACCGCCAAGTAGGGACCGTAGTTGAACGGAAGCGATTGCAAGTCGTACCGGAACGTTACAGTTTATCCAGTGTCTTTGTTATGACAGGGGCATGTTTTCCCATCCTTACAAACACACACATACACACACAGATATGCACACAAGCAAAACGATAGCAGTCATGTTTGAGGTTCATTGCGGAAGGGCCCTTCACAAAAAGCAGGATATGACCGAACGCTGTGTAAAGTGCGATGTATATTGATTCCGGACCGAATCGCGACGGATTCTGTAATGGTCATTTGTTTAGCGTACACGTGGAGTATGTTGCGCACGGGGCAAACCCTAGTAGCTCTGGCCAACTTCCGAGCGGAAGGTTTGCTTCAGCTAATGTCTGCCATATTCCAGCCAACGTGTGTCTCATGAGCTTTACTTAGGATCCTTTTCGGTCGCATTTGCAAAATTGGTTGATTTCGTGTCGATAAACACCGGCAACACGTTTACACGTTGTTTGCTGCGTGTAGTAGCATCGATTTAAACGGCTGTTTTTATCGTATGGAAACATTCGCTTGCATGACTTTTCACATACACTAACAAAATGTCACGCGAAACAAATCGTTATACTGTAAATGGCACATTTGCTAATGGAAATAATTTTGCTGAATTTTGTACATGTTTTTGAGACTTTGCAAACCTAATTGTTTTGCAAGAAAACACAATCACTCTAATCTGCGTACGGAGAACCATCTGCAAGCAATTACGAAATTATTTAACCAGATTACATGGAAAATCTTATTCAATGTAATCAATTTCCAGAATTGATCGTGTCAGAAGATTCCATTTTCGCAAATTATAATATGCTTTGGCATACCTTCTTCAACAAAAGCTGTTGTCAGATTTTGTCTCCCATTTCCCACAAGATGAAATCTTACATTATGGCAAGGAAGGTATACCGAACAACAAATAGTATTATTTATACGAGTCACTAACACTTCATTAGTCTTCCCCTCGGCGCCCATCGTACCGGAGGTCATGAAAAGCCAGCAAAGTCGCCGAACGACACTCAAAGATTTACATCGACCTTAGAGTCCTTCCCGGTGGGCTCTTTTCCTCCTCGGACCGCTTCCATCGTTCTCAAAGATGGCTAGGTGGTCTACCTTCAGTTTGGTGTTTCTGTTCGCTCCGTGGTTGATGGTCGAATCTTTTTTTCAATTTCCTGCAAATTTATTTCCACCCCTGGACTACAAAGGCCACAGGACCATACGTCACACGGGGCGTCTGCTTCGTCCACCAGACACTGTGGCTCTTCTGAGGGAATTGCTGCGAAATTCGTTCTTATTTACAAGAGGCAGGTCCAACGCAGGCAGGATTCGCTAGGCGGCGACCACGAAAAAGCGAACGACATCGGGTTTTGAACGGTGAAGAATAAATTTCACCCACCCCCGGGACGGGAACCAACCCGCATGCGGCCCTTCACCAGAAGGGTGCACAAATTGAAATCCTCCGAGAACCATTTTTGCTCACTTCTTTAGGAAGAAGAAGATTCGGGCAGAGGCACTGTAAAAGCAACTCAAGAAACGCCACACGAACACAGCCGTGCGAACAGCTCTTATGTATTTTTGTGTCTTCCTATTCCACACTGGGCGTCGACCGGGGGTGGCGAATGAGAACATTCCCAACCAATTCTCAGACGGTTGGCCATATTTTCTACGACGGCAGCAGCTGAGTTGCCGAAAATTCTCCAACACACCAGTCGGTCGGCCCACGTGCCGCAATCTATTTCCAGCCAGGGCCGGAAGCGACCCAAGCGTCTCCGATGGCTACGGCAGGCGCTGCTGCTCGTTGTCGCGGACTATTTGTGACCCAGCGAAGGTGCAAATATTCGGCACGTGATGAAATGGGCGCGGGACCCAAATGGCATTCCGATTCGAATTTGATTCCAACGTGAGCAAACCTCGTTACAGTGGCGCTGGCATGTGGTGCAGGAATTCTATTGCAGCTTCCTTTTCTAGACGATTTTTTAGTCCTCCACTCAGATCGGCTCGGAATTTCAAGACTTTGTGTTGTAGAGCGAGTTTGAAGACTGTTTACCTGTAACATTGAAAAAGAGATAATTAAAAACAAGAAGTAAAAAATAGTTATAAATATATGTGAATTAATTTACTTCACGAAATATCCTGATTTCAAATTTGAAAAATGTATTGCATTAATTTATTTGCGCATGACAGACTTTTGATTGTTGATGATGGTAACTGTATAACTGATGCTTAAACTTTCTATCCGTATCCAAGTTCCTTTTTACGAAACACCAGGCGCCTCCATGAAAAGCGACTGATTATTGAGCTAATGTAAAAACCACCTTAAAGATGTAAAAGTGGTGATATTTATGTCAGCGCCTGTGCATTATAGAACATTTAAGTTGAGTTTATTTCCTCAGCTATCTAAATTTTTAATACATTATACCGCATTTTCCGTTGTTTTTTCCCAACATTCCAACAAACAACTAACAAGGTTTCGACGAAATGTTCACGCAACATAATGGAACCAACGCTTTTCGTATGGCATAGCAACATTGCAAGTTTACAATTTCATATTCAATATCCAACAAAATTTGCCTTAGTTTGCCGCGTGAAGGAGCGTTGCTGTTCAGCACATAATGCTCAAGACTAGATGGTTAAAATTATGAGTTTTAAAGCGTCGGCCAAAGGTGCGCAATTTGATTGGGTTGTAGGCAAAATTAAGTCTTAAAACACAAGCTAACACTCGATTCTTAATAAAAGTGTCCGTCTTTGAAAATACCTCGCACCTGAACTGTATTCTGTACCATTTTTTACACATTGACAAATGAATCATCGTGAAACACCAGGCGCCTCCATGAAAGACAACCACAATTTCATGAAAGATAACAGAATACATGAACTTTCTGCATTAAAGCAAAAGTTGGATAGAGTTTTTTGATTGGTTTTGAATTCATTTTTTTACACCCGCTGCATCAGATCGTAGTTTTCCATTCCTCTCGAACTTTGTCTGTACGAAACACTAGGCGCCTCCATCAGACGTGCTTCTATTCAAATTTGTATTTAAATTCAAATATCAATTAAATTCTATCGGCAAAATTTAGCGTGAAATTTTTCTCCTTTTTGATGAGTTTTACAAAAGATAAGACAATAGAAAAACGTGACAGTTTATGTTCCTTCAAAGCTGTTCAAGTCTTCAAGCTTCAAAAGCATAGAACGAAAAGAGCGATGGAGCGTTTCTTTTGACTAGAAACCGTAATATTATTTCCAATATTATATATTCCAGAGCCACAGTTTTACGCTAGGTAAATGGATTGACCCTGTTTGGTTAGTTGAAAATGCGTAAACGGCCAAAAGAAACCTTGACTTTGTTTGAGCGAATAGTAGCAACACTTCCATCACCATTACTCAACCGAGCGAAAGCGAAAAGACGACGTTGATAATAGATTAATGGCGGAGTGCAAGATACCAACTTATTTCATGGTTTCACACATTGCTCACTCCATTGCAGTGACACTATTTCAGTGGAACGAAGTTCGGGAAAGCGAGAGCGTTTTCCAACTGGCGGAAATACTTTTCCCTTTCCACGCCACATTGCAAGATCTTTTCACAACCGATCCTTAAGACGCTTTACTCCACTCGAACCCACCCGTTATATATCGGCGCCATCGGGCAGTGCTCTGGTCTTGCTCCATAGTAAATTCATTCCCCTTGAAGCAACACTGTCGACGTTCAGCTCCTTTCGCACGACATGCGCTCATCCCCGTAGATGGCGTGCCATAATGGAATCAAGCCCATCGGAAAGTGCGAAGGTACCGATTTTCCGCTCGCCCGTCACCCCGCTGACTCGTTGCATTACGCTGCAAAAGCAGACGTCAGACATTGCCGTTTCGAACGCTTACATACATGCTTGATGACTTTTTCAGTTTCACACTTTCCGCCCCACCACACGCCGCAGGGCTAGGGGTGGGGCGGTCAGGGCAGCCACAGTGGATCGGAAAGATTTTCAACTGTTTCGCTTCGTTTGGCGTGAAATGTGGGCTGACATAATCCCGGACAAATTGGAGGACGCTCAAGATGCTTTTTAGCCGTGCCAAGGCCATGCCAATCCGGACGTTTTGGGGTAAAAGCACATTCGCTACTCGCAAACCGTCCTTGAAGCTGTGGGTTTTGTGTGCGATTGAGTTCTACAGAGCCGTGAACATTGGCAACACGATTCGAAATCATCTATCCCTATGATAACGATGAGGAAAATTTCCCAGATTTTGTGTTGAAATTGCCTGTAGGCCGAAGACTTTAAACGAAATAAAGAAAAGCATTCAAATGTGAAGAATAGTATGTGTTTCATTGTCATGTATTTCAATGGCACTGCATAAGATACACTGCTGTAGAAGACACAAAACATGTTCCAATGCCAAAACCAAAATGTGTGGTAAAAATGTTATGTACATTTCGTGCCTGCGATTGCCGTGAAAATGACAACCCCTTAGAAACACTCGTCTCTACTCGTCTCCCACATCGTTTTCCATTCATCGCGATCCCAACAAAGGTCGGCTAGATGTTGCCTTTTTGTTAACACGGAAAACAGTTTTCCCGCTTTACCCCCTCCCTGTCGGATTCCAACGTGCAGCCCTCGACAGAAAACTAGCTGTCAGTCAAGGAAAAATGTCCCCATTCACCGTTATCACCTGCTCATTCGCTATATTTTTCCTGTTTGTTACCTTTTAAGTATGATCCTTTTAACTCCATTACAAAGGACAGAAATAGTTATCCAAGCCACGGGTACACATTTCTCACACGAAGGCATCTTTCGACTCCCGGGTGGAAAACCGTACCGCCCACCATAAACCCCTTCCTACCCCCTTCCACCAACGCAGCGCGGTATTTTCTCGTGACGGGTGACGTATTCCGTGCCAGCCTGCGACGCCGGAGAGAATCGTTCCCGAGCAGGAT
>KE525332.1:690854-701119 GCA_000441895.2 Anopheles sinensis
AGTGGAGCCAAAAACCGGATGTCGGACGGCTCGGGGCGCAGGGACCAAACACAAGTTGATCCGGGGAAGTGATATGAATAAGACCACTGATTGCTTGCGCGTGTTTTGCGTTCGTGTGTGAGTGATGTTAGCGTGCCGTCTTCTTCCAGGGAACCATTTCAGCTTCCGAACAGAACATGTAAGCTGCTCCTCATCATAAGCACTTCATCGGAGCACTAAGAACGTCGAGCGAAGATGATGAAATTCGCCGAGTTTTGATTCATCCCGGGCCTCCTCCTCCCCCGCGACAGGTCTATCATTCTATGGTTATTATTGCTCCTTACGCCTTTTGACTTTTTCCTCTCCGTAAAAGAAAGAGCCCTTCCATGTCGGCGTACTTGCGTTCGTCGATCGAGTCCGACCAGATGTTGTGTTTGGCGCTCCCCCATCTAGAATCCGGTAGAAAACCAGCGCAACCGACCGATCTGCTCCAATTTAAATTGTACACCTATCATTCCAACCGATGGTGAAATGCGAGCGAGATGAACTAACGAACGATACGTTTGGCAGCCCATGGTTCAACCTCCTTGGCTTTTGTCGAGACACTCGCTCAACTCCGAACCCGGTTAGCACGGCTGGTGGGCGACTTTCCAAAGAAAGAGATAAGAAATGAAAGCAGGAGGGGGGAGAGAGGGTACGGTTTCCAGTGATCAAATTAATTTTCGAAAGTTTACACAACGCTTCAGACCAAACCAACGATACCGTCCTTGGATATCACTCCTGGAACTCCGGAAGCCGCGGAAGCCACGTGAATGGATGTGTATATGTGTGTGTTTCTGTATGTGTAATGCTGGTCTCAAGCAGCCTACCAAAACCCAACCCGAGTGCTTATGTAAACCGTGACGATGTTAATCACGGGCCATGTTCACAATCATCAAGCTTCCCTTCCGAGCACAACCGAAAACCAAGCCGCTTCCGGTGCTTCTCGGCGTCGCCTTAATTTATCGTTTTCCTCCAACAAAAACCCCCCTCAAAACTCAACACACCACACACTAACGAACACACACACACGCTATAGGTGCACGTGCTCCCGTCGATGCTAATGAGATGTGATTTCGTTTCATTTGTAATGTCGGAAACCACTTAATTTTTGCCAGATTTTATCAAATCTCTTTCAAACGTGCCACACGGTTTCGGTTCTCGTTCCGAATTTGCGTTGATGATTTACATTCCGCCTGCCGCTCACATCGACCTTCGGGAAGGGACAGTACTATGAGGGCGAAAACAGGGGTTCTCCCATGGGAGGGGCCACCGATAGATGATGATAATGATGCAGACGAAACATTAACGTGTGGTGCGACGGGGCAGATGTTTAGAAAATGAAACCCTAACGCGTGCTGGAAGCCTTCCGCTGGCAAAATATTTGCTCACAAATTATGCAAACAAACTAAACCACCGACACCAGCGCTGGTTAGCCTGATTGCACTGATGTGCGTAATTCGAGCGTGTAACTCGATGGGGAGTTTCAGATGCAAAAATAAGCACCCACGCTAGGGGCGGTATCTTCACTCTTACTTTTCTCGATGGAAGTTATCAGGGTATATAAGTGCATATGTAACCAAACTCTTAACAGGTTTTCCTCAAAGCATTATGAAAACCCATTTTAGATCATCTTCAGGTTTTCACAAATGAGAACTTTACAACTCTTATCATCAACTGACAATATGAAACTGTAAATTTTTCTTTTATTACCATGTATACTGTTTTGGGATTCATTGCGTTAGAAAATGTTCATAAAGAGCTGCTTATGGTTGGTTGAGATATTGTATCTCAAAAAAATTTTTCAATTCAATTTTTTCGATTCAATAATATATCGCGTCCTGTTTTAATTCCAAAAAAGTAAAATCATAATTTTTGTTAAAAGGCGACGTAGAATCAAGAATAATTATACACGGCTAAAAGATACCATATCCGTCAAAGTTTTTCCGACTGTTCAAAGCACAATAGCTACAAAATAGTTTGTGTTAAAAAATGTAATAAAGTAATTGGATTATGGATGTAAAAAACATTAAATGATTTTCTATCAATATTGGGTGGTCCGCAACAGCCGAGCAGTAGGTAGCGCTGGTTAGAAAATCGGTCCATGACTTCGGCGGCGTAGGTTCAAATCACAATCAAGACGGGACCCTCCCCTTGTACGAGAAGAATAACTATCCACGTACACAAACGGAAAAAGTCTCGTAAGCCCTTAATGGGTAGACATGACCGAAGACGGTCGTTACGCCAAGAAGATGAAGATTTTCTATCAAACAAATACTGCATTAGTAATCGACCGTCAACTTATTTGCCACCAATTCGTTCTAATATGAGTGTAAAAGTAAGACTAAATTAAAGGATAGTAGTACTTTTCATTTAAGAAGCAAAATGGTTTAGGGTAATTGAAGCATAATAAAATTAAACTTAGCAGGTACTATGCAATATTAAAACTCAATCCAATTTATTTTCATAATATTCACACATTTCAAACGACATTTTTCGAACAACTCAATGTGAATACAATTGTAAACATGAATAGTAATATCAGCCTGAAGTTACATCAGTTACATTTTCTAGTAAGCTTGCTTATAAAACCTGATACCCAAGATTGGTTTAGGAAATTGGGTAGAGCAGAGAATAATACCACAAACCATTACAACAGATTTCTTTAAAAACTCAAAACACTTAGTGCTACGTGTACGCGGTAAAGTAATTGAGTACCGGGAAAGGTAAAGTGAACATATAACGGGGAAGAAAAAAATCCCTCCCCAAGTCTCACGATAATGAACTTTTACCGCGTATAAAGGGTTTCTGGAACTGATCGCAATTCATCGAAGGCGCGAGGTGTGAAGCGGTTCCGCTGCCACACCCTCTTGATTACGTGCATTTTGGTCCGTGAAGCCAAGTGGTATTCGATTTTCGCTCGACTGATTTCAGCCGGTATGTTATCGGGGAAAACCCTTCAGCGCCCAGAAAAGCCTCAAGAAACCGCACGGTGAACGATTGTACCTCCAAGGAGAGGAAAAATCTATTCCCGGTTACACGTACCCACTTCAATTTTCCATTTCGTGCGAAGTTCCGGTTGCCCATTCTACGAGTTTACCCTTAATTCCTTCCACTTACTTGCTTGCCAACCTTCGCTGCAGCGTACCTTCCCAATGAACACCCTATAGCTGTTGCGGGCTGCTTCCGAGGGCTTCAAAATGTGCCCAAAAACGTGGCCCATCATTTCCTCTGTTTCATTTCGTTAAAATCATCCGACCGCACCCGGCACGTACCGGTACCGGGAAACCCGGGGCTCCACCCGTTCCGGTCGCGGGAAAACACCGGTCTCGCAAGATTGCCGGATGTTTGCTGATTTGACTGAATTGAGCTCATAGGTGGTAAATACGGTATGAGGCACGATCGGGGAGGAATTTACAGGGCCGGCAAACAATCCGGAGGGAGGTAAAAGCCCTTTCACACGGAACCGAAGTCATCATCTAGCATCCCTTGCATTTGCAGTAACATTTCCCTCCCAGTAAGGTTGTGTACATGTGAATTCAACGAAAATCACACTCACGAGAAAATGGTGGAAAAGCCTTATTTTTCAATGATTTCAAGGGGTACGAAACGATACAGCGAAACAAACAGACACGCTCTTGTTCTGTGGAAGGATTTTATTTTTCATGCTGTTTGTTCATCCTCACTCTCCGGTGACTTCAGCGGTTTTGTAAATTTTGGAATCTACTCTTTATGGATTTATAAACATGGGTATTAAAAACCAAATGCAAACTAATCTCTAAAATACCTTCAAAATATACAAAATATTTGTTTTAAGCGCACGCATTTACAATAAACTCTTCCGCTTAACTGCCAAAGGTATTTTTTTAATTCGATTGTTAAAAAGTGATCTTTTGATAAATTATTTCTTTTCCAATTTTTCATTCTTATTAATCTTGAAAGAGGCATCAATTTTAAGAAGAACCTAAAATCCGTACAAATTTCTATTGCTTGCTTGTACAGCTTCATAATATTAATATATTTTCGTTTTTATACTTGCTTTTCATACAAATTATAGAAAACTCAATGTGCACGGGCGAAACGTACAAACACTCACGGCCACGTGATCTTTCTTTTTCATGAAGCTAACTTGTCGAACGGTGACGTTTTCGTTCAGAGCTTTATGCACAGTTCCACGAAACCGGCGAGGTGGGAAAAAACAGAGCTGCCACTGGAAGACACGTACTACGAGCATTCTGATTGCTTTTCGCGTTTGTCTCACGCGTCATGTAGACACAATGCCACGCGACAGCGCTGAATACCACGAAGCGGTCGAGACATGTAAGCTTTTTCCGGTAAGACGCGACCGTTCGTGGTACGCTTCAGGTTCCGACCGTCAGGACCGTGGTATTCACGCCGAGTAAAGCTGCTTCGACTGCCATAGGTAGATGCTCACTGACATGTCTCCATGGTGGCTAAATCCGGACACGCTACGAAGAAGCTCAGGGTTGAAGGCAGACATGCAACATAGGAATAAAAAAGAAAGGTTCCGGATGGCACCCGCGATGGTGAAGACACCCTTACACACCGAAGCAGCGTTAATGATGATGGTAAATTAGAACCGCATCGTGGCAAATAAAGAAGTGTACGCGGTGACACGATGGCAAGACACATTTACGGTGCGATGCCAAAATTGAACAAATTACCGAAACGAATTGAATTTTATCTGTACCAGCGAGCGCCACGCAGCCGGGACGCGTTCCCGACGATTCGACTTCGGGTTGGGCTTAGAAGGTGTAGAATTGGGTGCCCTTATTATAACACCTCCCCCTCCTAATGGTGGCCCCATTTTAGCACTAAGCAGCGCAAGGTGCTTCGAGAACTCATCGTAATCATTTTCATTTTCGCAGAAATCTACGTTTCCATTCGCTGCGAGTGGAGTCTCCTTTTCGTTAAGCTATCAGCAAACACGTCAAATCGATCGGTGGATTTTCCAGTCGTTTTGCCGCGCGCGGCGAATTCCGAGGCGAAGAAGGAGCAAATACACGCAGGGCTGGTGAGGGGGTGAATATTATCAACGGTGGAGCGTGGCACTGGGTGCGTTTCATCTACTGCAATTGCCGGAGCAATCAGCACACCGCATACTCCGAGTGATACGGACTGTTTGATGTGGCACCGATACCCGTCATTTGCTTTTGGTTTGAGAATTCCCCCTCCCTACCTGCCAATGAGCATCACCGTTTGTGAGTAGATGGAGTGTCTTCAAAAGGAATTGCACGTCACGTCCAAGAACGTCATTACAACGGTTAGAATGTGGCAGCCGGTGGTTTCATTCCTGGGTGCGTTTATTAGCCATACATGCCAAATTGTACCGTCGGAATGTTTCGGTTGTGTGATGGCACTGAAGGCAACAGCAAGCTCACCACAAACATCATTGCCATATCTTGTGATGTAATGTATGCATCCTTTGGCATATATTTCTATGATGTCAGATCAATTAATGATGTCAATGAATCTAGTATATATTGTCAATGAACAAGAAGGTAATGTATGTGGACAATGTAGAAAAATTTCAGGTACAGAATTGCCAATGGTACAGTCCATAGTAAACAAAGTTATACTGCAAAAGTGTTTATAAATACAACTTTCAAAGCGTACCAAATAAGCATACCTCCTAAACAAAACGGATATAAGTAATACTAAACATCAAGAAGGAAATATTAAACATCAAGGAGGCTTTTAAAAATCCTTTTAAATTTGAAGTTAAGAGTTTTTTCGATAATAATCATCTAAAGTTTCTCCACACCGAAATGAAATGCGTCTAGTGAAGTCTTTAGATCAACAAAAATGTCGTGAAAATGTAATAATTTTGAATGTTGAATGTAATAATTTTAAAATGCAACATTCCAGAAAAAGTTCATTCAATTGAGTTTAAATTTCTAATAGTTATGAAATTTTATCATTTGTTTGCAACTTTGTTGCCTATTCAAACACGCGTTATGAATCAAATATTAGCGATACCGTTCCATAACACATTTTAAAAATCCATCGAGCTTATGGAGATCCAAACTAAGGAGGTTGATTGTTACTGATTGTTGATACGTACTGATAGGATAGCATAGGTAAGCACAAGCCAAGATAGAGAAACTACACCCCACGGACTACGAAACTTGCTCACGGACTCAATTGCGAGCAAATACTGCCCGCGATCCAGATAATCATTTCCTTACAACACCAGTTCATGGTCCGTTAAGCATTCTTCTTGTTTGTTTCTTTTTCGCTCAACCTGTGAAACGAGCTGCCATCGGGGATCGCAAGGGCACTAAACTGCTAACATTCAAAATGGAGCAAGTTTTAAGCATCTTTTACCCACACAATTCCCACGGTGCAGTGAACGGCGGAAGGTTGCACGGTTCAAATATTTAATTTTAAGTTTCTGCAAACCCTTTTTCCCCTTCGCTCCCGGAACGGTAGACCCTTCGTACCGATTCGGGTGGATCGGATCGCTGGTTTGCGGAAGGATGCGCTGCACCCGCAGGGGATGAAGGATACGATGGTTCGCATTGGGTCCCTTCGGGAGAGGTAGCTTTATGCAATAAGTTTCTGCTCCGGACAACCGTCGGGATCAACCCTACGCCACAGATGAACGGGCCGGAAGAAGGAAAAGAAAAGAAATGCCCTATTGGCAAAGTAATTGAAATGACGAGCACCGAAAAAAAATGCGCAAGAAAGTGCTGCTTTCGTTTCGTTCAAGCATTTTATATTAATTTCCCAACTGCTCCCTAATCGACTCGTCTCGGGTGTGCGAAATTAAAGTCCACAGGCGAGGTTCACGCGAAGCAACAACGAAGACGCCCGCAACCGATCACTTTTGGGGTGTGGGCGACGAGCCGGAGGCAAAACAAAAAAGCCCCCCAAAGAGTAAAAATATTCTCTCCACCGGTTCAAAAGCTAACCGTCTACCGAGATGGAGGAAAAATATTGGTGACGGAAAATAAATTCGATAAGAAAGATAATTTATCACTCTCAAAGAACCCGTCACGAAGCCGAAGACGCGAACCGGATGTGGCACCGGGATGTGGATGGGGGAAAGTCGGCGTCGGGCGAGCGGGTGGGTCTGTGTGTTCTTCGCCCAACTTTCTACCCTTTCATTATCGTCGACTCGCCGTATCCGTGATACGTCCTCACCTGAGCCGACATCCGGCGGCGCAACGCACAAGGGTTATTCAAAATGTTTTCCTTCCCTTCCTTCCCACTCGGCAACCGCAAGCCGCCGCACGTCCCCGACATGTGCCCAACATCAGGCGGACCTTAATGATCGTCCTCGCATCATGTCGAAAGCCGGAACCGAGAGGTTCCCCACCGGTTGAGCGGAAGCGAATAGAGTTCGTTCGTTTGGGGGGAATTTTCTCCGGGGTTCTCTTTTTTATTTGTCCTCTGTTGCTGGCCCGTCTCATCTTGGTGCGACTTTTTGCCCACCGTATGGGACGTGTCCGTATTCATCCCGAGCACGGCGGGAAGCCTCCATCTGACAGCGTCCTTAAGCCGGGGAAGAAGTCAGGAACCAACCCGGGACCGGTGCTTTGCCTTTTTCGCTATGTTTGAGAATGGCCGCGTAGGATGTATTTTTTGTTGTAGGCTGGTTCATGCTCTTTCTCCTTTTCCCTCCTCGCTCGCTGTCACGTCCAACGTCAAGCCAGTGACGGTGGTGTGCCGTGGAAGGTCTCGAGTGGGCCCATCCTACCGTTTTCTCCCCCAGACCTGCTCCGGTATCTAATGAGATGATAAATTGTTTTATGTTTTTCTCTCCATGCAGCACATCCGCTTGGCAAGGATTCTCCGGACACTCGTTGGGGGTTTTCTTTTTTTGTTATTTTACCCACCTTTCACACACCGGACCAGGGAGAAGAAAAACATGCCCCCATCCTCCTCACGCCCTCTCTCCTTTGCCCTCCACCACTCCAAACCGTAGGTGTAAAATAGGTTAATTGACTGTATGCTCAAGTGATTTGTTGGGTGCGGTCTCGAGGACAGTTGGTTTCTTGTGACTTCCTTTTTTTCTCAATGCTTCTTGTTCTCTCCTCGTAAAACATCTAGAAGACCCACGTCTCATCAAAAAAGCAACCAAAAACACACCCCGGAAAAAAGCAAACGAACTGAAAAGCGATGAACTCGATAATAAAGGAATCATCGTTGGTTGATCCCGGGGCCTCCGAGCGACCTCGAGTCCCTGTCCGTCCGGAAACTTTGCTTCGAGATGATCCACTTCAGCAGCAGACATCGCAAACGCAAACGAAAGGAAAACGGGTTCCGTTCATTGGGTCCGTTTCCGGCCGTTTTCGGTTCGTGAGGTTTGAGGGTGATGAAAAGGGGCCAAACGAGTTTTCTTTATTCGTTCGCACGTTCGTCCGAAACGAATCGGAAAATATTCCGGACGCAATCTCGTGTTCTTTCCATCTTGTTTTTTTTATTGTTTATTCTTCATCCATATCTCTTTATTGTTGTGTCTTCTTTCATCTCGAGCTGGAGGTAGGTAAGAAAATAAGATGAAACGCGAAGAGCGTGGATGGCTGTTTGGGGTGGAAAAATCAATGAATATGAATACCAATCCTATCTTCCCCCGTTTAGCTCGCCTTCTCCCGAACGCGGGCTGACCAGTTCTGATTCATTTATTCCATTTTTACTAACCTTACTCTCACTCTCGCCTGCTGTCACTTCCAACTTTCTCTCTTTCTTTCGGGAAGTTTAACGCACGAAAAAAAAGGGAACTGCAAACCATTCCAAAATGGGCTTATGGAAAGTTTGTAGCCTACCGCCATCGTAACACACGCGAAGAAGGCCAAACAGCAGCCTCGACGGAAAGCCCGGTCCGGAAATGAGCTCGGTGGGCCAGGGCCAGGGAAACAATTTTCTTGGACGTGCCCGCTTGAGCATGAAATAGTGGCCCAGTGGACAGGAAACGGAGAAGGAAGTGCTGACTTCCCATTCGACCTCGCCCAACGGGGAGGTCGACGTACCCAGCTGGTCGAAAAATCTGTCGGCAGTGGAGACGATCTCACCCCCGTTCACGCCGCGTCCGTGTTCATCGATCCACCGAAAAACAGGACAAACGAACATCCACTGGTTGGCTGGTTGGGTGGGGAAACCCATTTGCATTTGTGTTTTGGCCGGTTCCGGTTCGGTCAGGTGCGGGTGCCTGTGCTATGACACAACCTGGGAATGGAAATGCCCCTATCCGCAGTCTACCGGCGGCGTTTGATCACCGTCGTCTACAAAAGCACGTTATCTAGCCGAAATGGGACCCTTTTTCCGAATTTTCCATCCGGGCCTACGTGGGAACGCGCGGGGGATGCCTTCGAAAATATCGACCCTGTCTGGGAAAGATTTTCAACTTTATTGGTTAATAAACCAAGATTGAATACATCAACCGGCCCAAATGGGACACGAGCACAAACGCCCGGACACATGCGGTCGTGCGCGGGGGAAAACTCGCTCACGAACGAACCAATCACCGAAGAAACCCCAATCCCGATCACGACCACAAAAGCGTTTGGCCACGGTAATTTGGCAACGTTTATTTTCGGTCGAGTATTCTTTTCCAACCTTCCACGTCGATGTCGGTTTATGGATTTTCAGTTTCCATTCAGATTTCTATTCTTCCTTGAACCCCAAGAATGGGTGCGATTGCCTCTACCGGATTGAAAAACTGGGTAAAAATGCCTAAGATGAGCAGCGACGCCGTAAATTTTATTATGCTTGCCACTTCCGGAATCTTCGGGCGCTCGCTTTTCGTCAAATTTGATTGCATTTCGGGTGCGAAATACTCCTCCGAGAAGGTGTATTTAAATCACTTCGGCTCGCTAACGATTTATGAGCATCACTTGATTTATGAGCAACGCCTGAAGGGAACATAAACAGCTTCCTTTTAAGATGAAGGTTCGAGGTCAAAGAATCGGAAAGGATTTTTTCAGTTCGCAGATGATTTTTATGTTTGGATTAATATTTTTACATAGCGTGAGCTAATAAAAGCTATAAAATACTACAACTGCAAATCAACACTCGATGGAAAAGCTCTCTATAGCACTCTTTTAAATTTTGTACGTCAAATCAAAGGTTTGATGAAACTCATCTGTTTTCGATGAAAACATAAAAATCATTAATATTAATATTCAGCTCACTTTCCATGTAAACCATCTGTTAATGTTTCCCGTATCCCAGCATCAAACGTTTCCTCGATGCACGACCAAAAGGGAANCAACATCAATGGT
>KE525332.1:708884-737466 GCA_000441895.2 Anopheles sinensis
TATTGATTTGCAAAGAATTTATGCAACTCCATAATACTATATGCAATTGGCAATGGTTAAGACACGCCGGAAAAGAATGCTTATTGATAAAAAGCCAGTAAAAAAACGAAAACGACAGGAGCAAACTGTGCCTGATCCCGTCGTCGAAACGGTAACTTTGCAAAAATAATGTGCTGCTTTCACTAAATATCAATCACAAGTGCAGCTGAGCATTAAATTCTATCCATCAAATCCTTCCACTTGCATGCGGGCAGGTGCTTGAAAGCGAACGGATGAGAACGTTTTCTTTGCCGTTTTGGCAAGCCGAATCTGGCTCCTGGTGGGTCGGTTCGCACACCTTCGCCGCCGCATCGACCCGAATCGCGCCACACTGTCGGAAGTTTGAGCACGAAATCGTACGAAATAGGAAAACTTTCTCGAGAGGAATTTTAATGCGAAACTAATTTAAATTAAAAACTTCTTCCTTTTGCTTTTTACAGCAATGTGACCCGCCGCAATCACACCGAATCTCATCGACTGGTTGTGTTGTGTTTCGGTGGAAAAAGGGGAGGAAAAACGCGGTGCCATAATCGGACCAGGAAAGTGGAGAAAAAAATTCCCCGGCAGGTGGGCGAACTTCGTGCGATCGACCGACATTGGACCTGTGTTTCTCGAGGGCGAAGAAAGTGCACTTTCATGCTGCCGGAGAGTGTTTGGTGGAAATTCGTGAGAACTTTGCCTCGTTGCTGCCACAGTCAGTCAAAAGTTCCGTGATGCCAAACATTTCCGGCCCTGACAGGGACTTTTGATTCGTGGGCGACCGGACCGACGTTTGAGTGGGTGAAACAATCGGCTAAGGTTGGTTGGTTTATTTTTAGTTTTTCATTCACGCGATTTTCATGTTTTTCCAGGGGCTACTGCCCTTGGGAATGAAACCGGCACGCCATCGCACTGTCAGAACTAATTTATCCGCCCAAAGCAATAGGGAGGAGAAAATATGAAAACATTCAAAATCAAATTTAAATCAATGTACCAAAATTTTCAAAGTAGATTTTCAACGTCGTTCTAGGCAGCTGGAACGGGATGAAATTAAGAAAAAAAATAGTTCCGGCCCTCAGTGGCTTGAAGAAGGCTCATGAAATATTCATCAAACGTGTCGGATCGACGGGAATGAGCAGCCTATTTTTATGATTTTTGTTTTTCCACACCGATTTGTTGCCAATTTCATTTCGATGGATATCCCCCTTCTCAAGATCGACATCCTATTTGTGGCACCTTGTTGGCGTGCGCTTTCATTAAAGCATGTGAGTGTGTATGTTTGCATGCTTGTTTTTTAATTTTTCGTTCCAATAAGCCCATCCCACAGCCATTCCAATTTTAATTCCGTCATTGCGATGGCGTAGAACCGGGTTGCGGAGCTCCCGTAGGAATTGTTGCTGGCCAGGCGCCCTACCTTCTGTGGTATGATGGCCTGTATTTCTTTTTCACTTTTTTTCGTTTTCGTTAAACTCGAATTGTGTTTGATACGTTCTGCTGCCTGCCAATAATTTTCCAAACCACGCTTGGCCATAAATTACGACATTTTGCTTGACACCGGCCAGCGAGTGGATCTCTTGTCGGTGCAGCGTCCCGTGAGAACTTTGTGGACGGAATTTGGGTGAAGGGTGGGAAAATGAGCGTGAAAAATTTTCAATTTTTAATAATGTTATTATTTTACGGTCACCTGGACAAATTAGTTTCCCATCCGAAAGGGCGGTGACATGGAATTGTTTCGCCAATTTTTGTTATTTCACGTTCCACTATCGATCGGCTCCCGGGGATAAAAAAAATGCTCCCGTAGAGCTGAACCGTATTTTTGCCAATAAAAAAGATAGTGGAAAACAAAAAGGTTTTCTCGTACAGATTGAAAACAGAGGCAGAAAAAGGGAGGCAACGCCGTATGGATAAATTGAAAACTTTTCAGAATATTATTAATTTATATCGGCATGATTGATTAATTGCACGCTTCAGTAGCGCACAAAATGAACATTGGCATGTCTGTTGGTTCGTGGAGGTTTTTACGAACACCTTTTAATGTCCCGCAAATGCGTAGCTCAAATTGAAATGAAAAAGTATGATGCAACATATCTGTGGTAATGATATTTTTAAGTATTATAATTAACACCATAAACATACTAATAGAACTCCAGCAAAATATGAGTAATTTGTCACAAAATCATCACAACTCAACAAATAACTCGTGGATCTCAAGAAGTTAAACATGAAAGATACACCAAAATCATCTCCTGGTTCAAAGTGATAGATAGATTTAATTAAAAAATAGATTCACCATCAAAACGAAGGGCACACAAACACTCACAAAGCAAAACACTCATGAACGTTCTTCAAACCATTAATTCAATTGTCCCCTTTTCTTCCCATGCTATTCAACGAAAGAAGCACAAACACCATAAGCATGATATTTACATCCTTCAGCATCCGGTTCGAACCGAAAACCACCGTCCGACGTTGGGGTAAGTATGTAAAAATGTAAGTTATTTATGGGCTGCCTTCGTTTCTTCCGTCTCCGACCTTCGTTACTTTGTTTAGGCGAAACTTCAGAAGGATTGTCTGTCGTAGCTTCTCGAAGGAAGCGCCAATTTCTTCACTGCCAGCACCATGGAGAGGGCCCGGTACGGGTGAAAATTTCAAGTAGGGAAAAACCGCTGATCGGGAAAGTGAGGATTCGAAAAATGAATTCGATGAGTTGATGTCAGGGTTTCCTTTTCAGGCCGCCCCAATGTATGGCAATTTTGCTAGCAACACACACTTCCGTGAAGCACTGGAGCACCCTACTCCAAGCCTTCTTGACGAAAAACCCCCCTTTCGGCATATAATAGGATGACTGTGATTATTTGCACAATGGAAATTGGCCCCATGGACCGTCGCCTGTGCGTCGCCCCCACTTTTCCGAAGCCAAACGAACCCATCCTGTGTATGACTTTTCCCTTCGGGCTAACCGATCCAATTCCGTGTCAGCGCCAAGGACGAACCGGCCATTTGAATGAAAAATAGTAATCAAAAAAAATCTTTGAAGATAAATACAGTAGCCAAAGTAAGAGACCCGGTCCCTTAATGTTTCAGCGATTTTACGCGTGTCTGCACATTTGGGTTTTCCTGGTCAGCAGCAGAGCGGAAGAAGAATGGCCGAAACCGGACGGTCAACGCAAAAGGGACACCACTCGCGTAGGTACCGCATCTTGCTTCGTGACACGGTTGACCGCTAGCAGTATTATCCTTTGCTTTCATGAGCTGAGTTGATGAGTTTTATTGTGATGCCACTTCCGTGTTTTCCTTTTTCTCTGCTTTACATAGGGCGAAATTCATTTGAATCAAATGGGTTTTTAATTTTTACCTAATCTCTGCACTATTACGCTCCATTAGTAGACTTATTCAGTCAGTTTGCATTATAACAACCATAGCGTATGCGCCGGACGGATACTTGATTCGCTTTATTAGTTTCACAGCAAAAGAGCTTTCCTTTTATATTGTTTCTTGATTGTATTGTTTGTTGAAATGTTCCATCTTAAATCCACCTTAAAGGAGACAGATAGTCAAGGAATAAAAAGTTTACCACCGAACGAAATAATCTATTTGTAGTTATTTAGTTTTGAATTAATTACATTTGTCCTCAAAAATAAGGATGATAACTTCTTGGAAAAGGCATTTGATACAATTTGAGCGGTTGGAAAAACCGCTATCCATACGGCAACCTAACTGACCGCTAAACTCACACCGGGTAGCACCTTTTTCCCCCCAAGTCTAACAAAAGGTGAAATAGAGAAGTTAATACCACTATAAACATAAACCGATGGTCCCAAACTGTCCTACTGCGCCGTCTACTGGTACGGGTTCAGTTTGGAAAGGCGTTATAGGCGGCCAAAGCTAAACCCACCAGCCAGACGGGGAACGCGCCTAACAAAAACCGGAGGCTCAACTTCTGAAAAGTCTCCCTCCTACAACGCTCGAGGAAAAAGGTAAAGTGCGGCCGATTTCGACCGGTACTCCAGTATGCATTCCAAATTATTCATCTCGGCGTACGATTTTCGGTGATTCCAGGAAAACCGGCCAGACCCAGTAAAGCGTTGAAGGTGGAAACCGCAATCGTTTTTTCAACATTTTCATTACGCTTGAAAGTCTTCTCTTAAAATTAACATTATTATGTCAGGCTTTAAATTTCTTCTTCCCTTTTGTTTGCATTTAGAGGTATTCTCAACCTAGGTGAAACGCTACTTGTTATTTTTCTGTCCACTAAAGTCGACAATCATTTCAAACGTTTGGGCAGCAAAATATTTTACATAAGTATGGTGACAAATATGTTAATAGTCATAAATAATATAACTATAGGAACATTTCAAAACAAATCCATTTTTTGTCAATAACGAAGAGCAGTGAAAAGGTGAATATATTTGCATTATTGGATTAATTTGCTTGCGATTTTTCATCTGAAGAGTATTCATTCCATGTATCGCAAGACGAAATGAAGTTTTCGTTAGTTCAGGAAAATTATACTATGCTACAAGAGAACGGAATTTTTATTAACTCTGGATATTTTTGGCCAGAAACGAGTAACACGACTTCCAACAGGGCTTAATTTCTTTCACTCCGACAATGCTGAGAAATGCGACCACGTACAGCTGCTCTCGTGCGAACCTTTGGTGGAACATTTCCAGAGCCAACGCAAACGATTGTACCACACGATTCGAAAAACAATCACCACCGCACAGTTTCATACGGCATCCATGGCAAAGCCCCAGCACCGGTGTCCGATTGTGTTCGTTTTACCGTAAAAATAAACCCGAAAGTCCCAAACACTGGCAGAAGAAAATGTCCCACCGCAGCCTGAACACACACACACAAAAAAAGAAAACACCCCGGTGCGGCTACAGCGCGGGATGTTTCTACCCACCAACACTACGCCACACGACCATTCGAGGACCATTTGCCCCGTCTCATTTTTGTATTTCAATTAAACTCACTTTTAATCTGCATAACAAAAACCTTCGTTCCTCGGTTTCGCACAGACGGAGCAAAACAACGCCGGATCCAGCTCGGAAGAAGGGAGAAGAATCTGTTCAAGGGTGTACGTTTTTTTCCCAAAATCCCCATCTCCCGGGGTGGAATTTTAGTTTAAGTTCCGGGAAAATGCACGCCCTCTGTGTGTCTTCTCGAGAGCCAAAGTGGGAGGATTAATTTCGCAAAATATTCTGGCCTTCGTGTAGAACAACCGCTGCAGATAAATATGGCACTGATGGAGACGACGATGATGATGGTAATGAACCTGGAGAAATTGAAATTGGGAAGTTTGCTATGGCCGTTGCCATGAACTGGTAGAGTGAAATGAAGCTGGGAGAAAACCTCAACCGAACTGTTGAGCATTTCCGGACACGTAGGACAGGAATGGAGAGCCGACACTGAATTGTAAAAACTCAGGGCATGGCAGATGGTGTCACTGTTCACGTTTCATGCTGCATGTTTATTGGACGATTTATAAGGTGTGAAAAAGAACATGTTTTTTGCACAGGGATCTTCATTTAAAAAGTTAATGGTACTTACAATATGGTCAAATTAGATTAATAAGTGAAATGGATCATGGTTTACCTGGAAGAGAAGAAAAGATTTTATCTACATTAAATAACGCTAGGAAATTTATTTTGTGAAATTCGCGCATGATTATCTCAATTGATTATGGAAAGTAAAAAAGTTAAAAAGAGAATGAGTCAATTAGATAAGCAAATGACAATATACAAATACAAAGCACCAAGCTGACCGAATTAATAAGTAAAACTTTCCCATTTTATTTTCATTTACACACTTCTGAAATATTGACATCGTTATGCAGTTCTTATTGTAAACGATATTCAGATACTAGCAAAGTGTGCTCCGTCCCTTTACAATCATAAAGCCTTGTGTTGAACAGGGTTCCAGCACAGGCGATAGCAATTAAAAATTCCGATTATGGAAAATGGTTGTTGTAGCCTGAAAATTCCGTAATTACAACCGGTAGCACAACATGCACACGACTGATTCCATCGCAATTAACACCCCAAGATGGCAAACCCTGCACCTTGGCAGCCATATCAACCCACTGTCAGCCCCCCTCTTCCTCCATCCAGCACACAATTACCGAAAGGCGGCCGATTCGGTACGGCTAACATAACCCTTCAGCAAGATAAGACATTTCCATGCAACCGGCAAACTGTCATCACAAACCGCACTCTACCACCGGGGGGCCGCCCCTTGCACGAAAGATAATCCTTTCCGTATTACTTCGCTTCGGTTTTCAACCGGTTCTCCCCCCTCGTACCTCTTCTTTATTCCACCCTGCCATACCCTTGCGAGTTCCCACCCCGAACATCACCGAGGGCGGGTTACAGAACAATTCAATGGCGACAAGTTGTGGCAAACCTATGCCGGAGCGTTCACCGAAACCGCCAACCAAGTCTCCAGTTTTTCCATTAACCGACAGCTTTCAGCAAATTCGATCCTGCTCAATTGCTCCCGATGCCTTCCGGCCGTAAACTGCCAGATCGAAAAGGATGAAAAGTGAAAGTGGTCCCATCCGCTACCGGTACCACCATCATCCAATCATCCAACCTCGCTCCAACACACACACACACCTAAACCGATGCAAGCTTTTCGGATTGGGAGCGGATGGCAACCGTGCCGCTTGCCGGATGGTGGAAGTTTTCGGCAAACTTCTGCGGTAATCCATATTAATAGCTAAGGGGATTACTATATTATTAAGTTTATCCGTTCGATATTTTGCATCAGCATGTTTTGTTTGACTTGCCCGGTACGTGCCAGGGAGGAGGAGTTGCGGGTGCGGGTTGAAAAAGTTTACCCCCAACGATCCACCGTCGGGCGCACTCATTTTCATTCCCCGACCCAAACGTTTCCAGGTATGGGTTGAAAGCCTTTCAACAGCCATCCGGCCGAATGACGTTCGAGTGACACCGTAAAGAGAGGTTTACGATTGCCTAACAACATCAGAAAACTCCCATATTCCTGTTGAATGTCTTCGGTGTAATGTAGATTCTTTTTCCCCGGTTTTCCCCTAGTGTCACCGTTTCTTTCTACAGCCGTTTTTGGATCGAACCAAATGCTTATCGAATCGCTCACGCCGCTCGGGGCTGATGATGATGCAAATTGTCTCTCCGCCCTTCGGTTTTTACTGTTGTGCTCCGCTTCTTAATGCACCGAATCGTTGTCGCGCAGATTGAAAGTTTGTGCCGTCACCAGAAAAAAAAAAATAAAAATAAAAAAAGATGAAAACCACCAACTTCGACCGATTTTGGCGTTGAAGCATTTCACGCTACTTCAGCGCAAAAAAGGTGTCAGTGGAAAACATAATGTAGCGCGTAAGGTTGCATGGCCACGGCGGGGCGATGGAAAGCGGAAGAGCACAACGACAATGACATCAGAAAGGGGGAAGAAAAAAAAGCCCGCCCAACGACAAAGTAAAACATTTTGTACCATACGGAGATAATGTTTTCTCCATCCGGATTCACGGTTCAGCCCGAAGGGTGATGGCATCGGAAGGAAAAACTTTTGCCCAAAAATCCCCTCTCGCACACAGGACGGGCCTACAAACACACACGGCACTCCTACCCGAAATTCCAAAATCGGATGTTTCACCGAATCGTTTTTCTTCTCGAGCCGCCGTATCTGTTCGACGGGAAGAATTCTTTAATCTTTACACACGGCTCACGGTTGACACTGTTTATCATTTAACCGCTTGCCGGAAGGAAGGAAAATGTCACTGCCCGACTGAGAGAGGAAGGTTGTAGGGTTCCCTTTTTGCTCCACCAACACATGCGCCATCTACGTTGCACGTAGGCAAGGACAATCTTAAAGACGTATTTTAATAAAGGAAATCCCGCTTCACCAAGATCCAGCTGGTCCCGGATTTCGGGGTTTTCGGGCAGGAAGTTTCCACCGGGCGGGAAGACGATTGCTAAATGCGAGCGAGAATCGATACCGAGGGGAAAGGGCGCAAGGTAGCGAAGAATTTCACATTCTTCCATACAGACACAGCCACACAAACTGGAGTGCATATCAGCGTATGGTACAAAGCAACTTCCAGCCAAGACGCCGACGCTTCGGGAACGAAAACGGCAACTCGACTCCCAGGGAATCGGTGTTTATTGAAATTTATTGAAAATTGAGTTTCTTTCTTCGCACAACCCCGCCTGGGTTGAATACTTGCAAAACCAATGTTTTCTCGGCTCAGCCAAACCCAAAGGGGAATGGACGGGAGAGATTCATATACGTTCGGTGGCCTTTTCCCAACCCGGGTTCGCTAGCATCGCACCGAAGAATCCAGGGTAAAAGGGTAAAACGGTTCGTTCGCCTGGCAGTATCCTCAATTCCTTACCTTGTGCGTTTCGGGAGTGGTAAGTGTGTGTGAAGTGTGTGTGTTTCTGGAACAAAGCGGCAAGCAAAAGCTGATCGCGCTGCAAGCACTCCGATAGGGACCGTTCGTTAGGCGAACCGTTCGTGCAAGGAAACCGTCGGGAAAACCCCCGCGGGAGGAATGGGAAACTTTTTTCAATCACCAGCCAAAAACGTCTGCCAACGACGGTGCAATCTTCTTCCAAGTATCGCGCAACGTTTCTTAAGGTACCCGTCTCACATTTCGGGGCTCGCTCTTACACAGCGTTTCGTACAACAGAATCAAACAATCGGCCCCCCATTTGCTCGCGGCAACACATGGGCGGTGGGGTGGGGCGGAAAATGGGCAAAAAACAAAACGTTTTTAGGGTTAGTGCTCGAACATGAAACGATCAACTCCTTTGTAGTTGATTTTCTTCCTTGCTTCGAAACTCAATATCCTGCACTGAAGGGAGAAAGTTAAACAGCCTACAGTTAAGTATACGGCGGGGAAACTGTTGCTCGCTGTGCGGTTGTGTGGTTTCTGTACGGAAACCAGTCAAGAACTCATTCCTCCAGGGGGTGAGGAAAGGGTGGGACGTGTCGTTTATAATAAGAATACTCACAATACCATCATAACGCTCGATTGGATACAGCAAACGTCCGTGAGGGCAATCGAGTTAATGCAGCGCACAGCGTGCCAATGACCATTCCGATCATAAACAGTTACCATTGAAGCCCCCTGCCCACTGACTCCTCAACCCCTCTTTCGGTACCCCCACGTACTCGACTGATTCCGTAATTTTCAATTAGCCAAATTGTACCGAAAACCAGCTTCTCTGAAAAATCATTTTCCAAATTGATGCGTTTCACTTGCGCTGTCTTCTGGCATCCAATTTACAACATTTTCAATTCAACCTCAAACTCAACAGTTGCTATGGCGCCGGACGCCTCGGTCTCGGTTCCTTTCCTACGCCGTAATCCTTTCGGTAGAACGCTGCGGATTAAATCTATTAGAAGTTGATTGAAACGAAAAATGCTCATCCTCCGGTCCGGTCTTCTCCAAGTCAGTGCTACTGGCCTCGTCCAGCCATAGCTTCCTACCTTCCAGGCGCGGGACCGAGAGGCGGGCACGAAGAAAGCTTTTAAAGTAAGTAGCCCGGGCGCTTTGTTTGCAAATCGCGGATGCTCACACAAACTTTACTTATTAAACTTCTCGGATTGGTTATCAAAATTATTACTAGCCAAAACTTTGTCTGCCAAGCTTTTCCCCCCCATCCTCGAGCCAGGCAAGCAGTATCGACTGGCAAGTTCGGACCAAGTATTTCAACCCGTCTCACCGGTATTGTCGGTCCGCCAGGAGTCGAACGAGCCGGCGAGGGTTTGCAGGCGGACAGCGAGCGTATGATTTGAAGCCGGTACCACCCGTTGCTTCGGGGCGCAAAAACACCGCATCGGGCGTAAGAAAGCGGCACGTTACGGGATATGGTTCACTTCGCAAGACGGTGACCGAAAAGTTATGCTTATCCATGCTACCGGTGCGGTAACGCTCGAGATACCGGCAAGCAGATTGGTCCAACCTTCGGCCCTTCTGTTGTCTGGAGTCTGGTCTTCAATAGAGAACGAAGGGAAATGATCCGATATTATTTAAGCATGATAATATGCATTCATTGAATTCAAATATGGATTAAAACCAAATTACTGGGCCATCTGATGGAAGAACAATTAATTTACAAACAAAACAAAGCATCTCAGGATTTTTTAAGGTGAAAATTCCAACGTGATATTTGAAATGCAAATACTTCAATGAAAAGATCTCCGAAATACTCGAGATTATTGCAAACGTTATCTGCAAGAAGATTCTTCAACTGCCTCATTTGCTTACGGTTCACCTCTTCAAAACCTGCATCAATCGATATCCTATCCTTCCGCTATCGAGATATGATCAGGACCAAACTGTGATAGGCTTTCAAAAGACATCGATGTGCTCGTGCACCTCACATCCTTAACAATAAACGGCCAGTTTATGCTTGTTAGGTCGACGGACACCGGGTACACTTATAACGAGGGCCGCTAGAACAATGGAAGGTTAAAAAAAGGGATTGCCATAACTCATACAAATCGAACCATAAACCATTCCGTTGTTGTCGGAAAATATATCATCCACTGCAGCAGCAAATGGGGAAGAAACTAAATATCAAACCCCCCGCCCGACGCCCCCACGGGTAAAGTAATAATTTATCGATTTTTAAACAACATAATAGTCTAACGGGCAAATTGAATTGGTGGAGCATATAAAAGCGGGAACACATTTGTTTTCGGCCTGAAAAAAAATGTGGCGCTGAATGGACGAGTGCTACGAGGTGTAAAGGGTACGGTTTTGGCTTTTACGTTCAATTAACTTTTCTTAACCATCTCAAAAGAACCATCGGTTGGGTTTTCCAGGAGATGGTGAACTCTAGCGTCTCAAAGCGTTCTAAATAACCGACCAAGCTGGCCCAAATAAAAGGCTTCAGAGAAGGGAGCAAATTATGAACGGCAATTACTGCCGAACGTTTGTTCGTTTTTACACAGAAAACTCACAGGACCAAGCTTAATGTCCAACGCTCACCGCACAGTCGATGAAAAGCCGGCTCCAATCCACCCGAGAACCATCTGAGGTTTTGTTTGTATTGCATTGCCTTCGTGCATTTCGAGCATCCGGGTTGTGGCTGAACATTGGCAACTTCCGAGTGGTTCTATAAAATCCAACCGCTTGTCCGTGAACAGCACCACCGAGGGGAACGATGGTCCGACGATTCTGCCAGGGCGAGAAGTATCGTTAACGAGGGCAGAAGATATCAGCCTCATCACTCATCAGCATCGTGCGGCAACTTCGTACTGGCAGGCCGACGACCCAGCGTCAACGCTGGACCAGGACGTGCACGATGTGCTAGGTGGTGGCAATTATCATTCTCGTTATGCTACATAATGAATACGGCACACCGTCCACCCACAAGCACACACGTACACATGCCCCGTGCCGTTGCGGATGGTTAAGATGAAAGATTGTACTGCTTACGTCTTACGAGGCCGGTTCGGAGCAGACTTACAGTCGTGGTGCTTCGACCGAGCAGCGTTTCCGGGAACAACTCTCTAAGGTCTGCTTTTATCTTTCGAAAACCGATGTTTCTTATCACCTTTATCCTCTCCATACCATACCATGCCCTAATACGGGCGCGTCGACAAGCATGTGCAAATTGTTTCAACGGATCGTCATATCTGCCCCTCGGATCTGGGTAGGAAAGTTTTGCAAACAGGTACCAAGTCCGTTAAAGTGAACCGTTGGCGCATACGGTTTTTGGAAAGGGGACGTTTCTTGTAATACGATCCCACAACTGAGGAATGTTCTAGCTGTCACTTCGAAGATGTTAGTGGGATCAAACTAGCTGGTGTTGCAGAAAATACGTCCTATCTAATGGGAAACAAGTTACAAGGGCTGAACTGTGTCACTTCAATGACCTGCTGATACTTCATTTTAGTAAATTCGTATGCAATTTGCAAACATTTCATCTCTTGTAGATCATGGTTTTCAAGTAGTGTGTAAATGATCTGGCAAATCCTCATGAAAACACACACGATAATATACAGGATGAAATCAATTTTGGTAAAAATAGTTCGAAGCATAGTAGGAGAAAACCTTAAAACTTTTTTAACCATTTCCAAAAAAGAACCTACCACGTTTTAATGCATCTATCAAATCATCATAAAGCTTCTATTGATATCTGTTTCAATGTGCACATTTAAATCATTCTTATAAGTTTGCGAATAATTTAGTTCCCTCATGTGAACCACTTCATTTTTGACACTCATGTCGAATATTGCTGTAGGATATTACCCTTCAGTTTACAATAAAACTTCTTCTTAAGGGGTGCACTATTGAAATCCACTCCCGGTTGCCGATGAAATACAATGTAATCCCTTCAGTAAAGGTTGATTGAAAAAGGATTTACAATTATTCAGAAACTCCATTAACAAACCAGCTCCAAGAAGGATCCGAACCTGGACTGACGCACTTAAAACGGAACATTTGATAAAAGGCTTCTGAATTCTGATAAACCCCATTAACCTCCTCCCGGTTCACCGAGCCTTTTTTCCGATATGAATAATCGTACACTGTATTGCCTTTGGTTCGCGCAATCGATAATGAAATTCAATTGAAACAAGAAAAACAACTGCCAACAGACAATCACAATAGGCATCCTGTAATCGATAGCTCACCGCGCCCCCTTTTACAATAAATTCCTCCAGCCACCCTACGAGAACAGCAATATGCCAATTATGCAAAACCACGAAACGATGATCCACGCTTATCGATTAGCATTCCCCGGCGGTTGGTACTACTGGGATGGAAACGGGCTTAATTTATATTTTCTCCCTTCGAGTTTCGGCTCGCGCTCCTAGCAATCGGCAGTACGACGGACGTACGGTCAGACTTCAATCATCATCAAATTCTTCTGAAAGTGCGGGTCGAAACGATGGCGCCTTGGCCTCAAATCAGATAATCCGTCGAGCTTTCAGCGCCTGAGTCGTGGAGCAAAGGCGGGTGGGAGGGAATGTTTCTGCTCGCAGTGCAAATACACAAATCGATGGGTACCAATATCCGGCCTTACCGGTGCCACTTTACCGAACGCTCGAGTGGCGACGTAAACCGACAGCACTGATCCATTTGCGGATCCTTCGTCAATTTGCTCGCCCTCCCCCCCGGGGAGCGCAGCGCGGAAGAGGGGTGGGGAAGGAAAATCGATCCGGCGCCACCGGGATGTCGGTTCTATTGCCTAATGAATGTTTCTCGAGCACGGTGCACATTCGCCCTGGAAAACCGTGCGCGAAGGAAGCAAACCCAGCACGGCGCCCGCAACGCAGAGCGTATCCTGCATCTGAAATCAATTGATGCCACCCCCGACCCGATGACGGTGCTAATGATGGTGCTGATGGGGCTGAGAGCGAATGATGATTACGCCACCGGCAAACGTCAAGGTCTAGCTTAAAGTACCACCGAATAATAATGAATAATTTATGCTCGTGTTTTCTTCGTACGTGCGCACCCGTCCCCCTCCCATTCGGCTGTCGATCAAACCCGGGGTACATTAGTAGTCACCGTGCGGTCTATATCTCCTTCTTCCAAGCGTATACACAGCACACAGACCACAGCCACATATCAAGGCACGGTATAAGGATACGGTTTGCTTTCAACATTGCTATCGCTTTAGCGAACATTCTGCGATGTTCATGCGACCGCCTCGAGGAGTGAATGCTGAAGGCACTCGGGTGATATAAAAGAAATCCAACCCCCTCGAACGTTCCACCCTTTTCTGTCGGGGTGTTCATGCGAGCACGGGTGATGATTGAACGGGTTTTCCTCGAACCACGCTCCACTGCACCGCTTCCCGACAACGCGCAGGGTCGCAATCGGGGCCAAAGGCACTTGAGACTCACTTAACCTACCCATCCTCTAGATCTACCGGCACGAAGATGCATCGGAAAATGCTCCTTTTCGCCTTCGGCGGCAATCATCCCCGGGGCCACAGCATCTTCATCTGAGCACGAGGACGAGGTCGTGTAGTTCGCCCATGTATGCACAACCCCGGTGTGCGCGCTGTGTACGTGCACCGAACTGGCCTCAAGCCGCACGGCCTGCCGACAAGTTGGCAGAATAAATATAGACGATAAATCGAACTCCTAATGTGCGGCGCCATAGAAAGGCGTGGCAGGTGTTGCACTGGCCATCGGGAGAATTCATCGCTTGATATCCATCCCGTACGTTGGTCTCGTTTTTCCAAAGTCAGCCCGTGCACCTACCAACAACAGGGTTTTTTCCCTCCGAATCCTCGGTTTTCCATTTTCCGGAAGCGAAAACCTCCCGAGCCTTTGCATCCCGACTTTGGGTCTATATTTCTTAAACCAAGCCTTTCCACCGTACCGGGCGTTAAAAGCTCTTCCCAAAAGCTCGGGCGAACCGGAAAAATGGCGTGCCTAAAGTCCATCCCCTCGCACTCACCCACCGGAACCATTAACAACGGATACGCTGAGCCAGCTAGGGAGGATGGAAAGCAAACACTCCAGCGTGTCCACACCGGGCTCCCTGACCGTGTCTGGGTCGGTGGACGCCTGCCGTAAGGCGATGTTTATGGCTGCAGATTTCCTCCGCCAGCATCGATTTGTAATCAAAGCAGCAAATGAAACGGAAGCTGAGAGCAAACTAACCTCCCGGAGCCGGCGGCCGGGTGTGGAAGAGGGACGAGCGAAAGAAATAGGGTGCGTTCCTATGCAGCTTGCGTATGGATGGTGGTAGAAACCGGTGAGGACGATGGCGTTAGCATGGCCTCAAGGATATTTTCCCTCACTCGACTGCCGACTTCATCCGGCGGTTTCTCTAAAGGTGAACCCTTCAAGAAGGCGACGAGCTGGCGATTACCCACGCTTTGCACACACATACAGCCTACTTCCCATACTCATCTATCATCGTACCGGTCGGAACCATTAGAAAATATCATTAAGCATTATCGTGCACGTTCGTGTCACATCGAGAGCGTAAGGAAAATCGCAAATGTTCGCTTCCCTCGGTTGAGGTGTTACCTGTTGGCCCCTTTATCACCCAATTTCGCGGAACCTCGAGCAGCAAAAATGATTCTCGTGCGGGCGGAGCAAATGCAACGCTGGGGCTTGGGCGGAAAGTGAGCGATGACCGTGAGCGACATGCATTGTTAATTAGAAAGTGCACCGCACGGAAGCGCACCTGTCATAAATAAATAAAAGCAGTTTTAGAACATCGGACACCGGGGTGATGAGTTAGGGAGCGAAAAGAACCTTTACCCACACACACACACACACACTCACAACTAACTGAATGCAAATCGGTTCACTGATTGGTTTTCGATCGATGAGTTCAGCTGCAGCGTGAAAAACGCATTCCCTCAACGCGTGCGTCACTCGCAATAAAGAGCAATATCGAGCAGAACAGCGTTTGCAACAGGGCGGGTTCGATCGATCGAGTTCCGCCGCACCGTGTTTTCCCCGTTTTCCCTGCCAAGGTTAGAAAGCACCGACTGACACGGCTGAAGGGAACCATTTTTCAAACCCGACCAGGCGGCACGGACCCGAACATCAATTGGAAAACATTAATAATTCATCATATCTCCCGCCGCACGCCCTCGCAAGGGCGCTCCATTTTAATCCGCAGCACGTGCCATTGCGGTTTGGTTTGGCTGGGAAGGCTTCGGCGGGTGGTATGTGAGCTAGCCCGGGTGAGGGGGGGCTGAGCAAGAAGCACATCCGAACTCCGGATGGTGTCGCCTGCGGTAATAGTTGTGTATCACTTTTCCCTCCACGATGTAGCGCCGCGTGACACATCAAAAAGGTTTTTTGTGTCATACTTTTTTATTGCATTCCCTCGCTTGGCTCCCACCTTGTCAATCAATCGCATGAAAAATACATACCACCAAATTGATTGACAGTTCAAACCGCTCCGATGACAGATCGGTGTCATGTAGTAGCAACAGTCACTCGCTGGCCCCCGACAACTCCGATCGTCGTTTGATAGCTACCGTTTGTCCACTTTGACCGTCCGCGGAAGGGGGTTTGGGGTGTGCGAGGATGTGATCATTGAGTAACCATGAGCACCACAAAATTGTCAGTTCAAGCAACTAGTCAGCATCCCCGGGCGATGTCTTTTTTGGGGGGCGTTGACAAAAAGCACAACGGTAACATTAATTTACTTTCCTGTTATCAACTCAGCGCGACGTCCTACACCGCGGATATGATCTGCTTCGAAGGGTGAACAAAAAAGTTTCTCTCACCGTCCAACGATAGAATAGTTTTTTCCGGAAAACAAAAAGAAAATAAAGCTGAACGTAGTGATAAGCGCAGTCGATCCACAAATGTATCCCAGGCACAAAAAGGGGTCGCAAACAATTTCAACTTGTGACTCGCCAGGAAACCGTACATTCTACACCAGGGACGCGAGGAACAAAGTTACCCCTTTTATTGAAAACAGTTCGCTCCGATCGAAGTCGACATCGATGGATGAAGTTTTCCGACAGTATTTCAACGCCGCGAGCATCCAAACTGAAGCTAAGTAAGCAGCAAAACTTCATTACTCGAGTCCCATTCGGTGTGGCTTCGTTTCCGGTGCATATGGGTGCGGTTGGCTGACACCCGGAGAAGCTCCAACGAAGGAGCAGGTCGTGGTCAGGCAGCTGGAGAGCGCTATTTGCTTACGTGATACCATTAGCGCGTACGTGGGACAAGTGTCACTGCATTTTCCTATCGATCGAGCAGTTTGTCACCTCGCCACGGTTGATCATCGATTGGTAGAAAGTTCGATGACAAGATAAACGGGAAAACATTTTCCCGACTCGCCGTGGCAACTTCCGTAATGATATTAAACATTTCGACAAACAGTTCCATCCCCGCTCGAATGTGTAGGCAATAAATCAACATCGAGCGTATTCAACTTTTGCCCGTGTTAATATTCATTCACTTTCCACGATCGCCCTGTTGAATTTTTCCCCGACGAAGCCAGTTTAAGTAATGGAGCAGTTTTCTTTTTATAGTAATAATATTCTACCAGCTCTCGAGCGCAGATCCTCCGTACCCAGATGGCTACATTTGGGGAAAATAAAACCAAACATACCACACCGAGCAGCTTCGATCCAACCCAGCACGACGGCAAATCAGCAAGCAGTAAGAGTTTGCTTGATCTCCCGAAAAAAGGAAACAGGCAACGGACAGTTGTTTGGCATTCCTAGCACGACCTGCTGCAAAGACGAACAAAGCGAGATCCGACTCAATGTCGCTCGGAATCCTTCAAGACCATCGTCGGCTCGGAGCGGTCGGATTTCCGGTCGTTAAGGCCCAACCCCCGCCCCACCGTTTTCCGCAGCAGGCCGTGGTGTGTTATGGGCACGTGAGCGCTTCCACTTCCACTCGCCATTTAATACTAAATAAAATCACTCGGCCTGTGCTTATTTATTCATTAACTTGTGTAGATTTTTCCGCATTTTATTATTCATGGAATCTCATGTGAAAATGTTCTCGTTTTCGTTTTGATTTCGATTTCCGCAGCGCAAATCTCGTCTGTGGCTCGTGGATGTGGCCCCTTGTGCCGGCCATTCGCCTCCGAGATGCGGACTCTAATTCGTTTGCTAGATAATTCTTGGGTCCTTAGAATGCGGTCCCGTCCGCGCCATTGTTTCATGCCTTGCGAAAGAGAGAAAGTGTATGTTTTTCTTGGCTTGGGTCGCTTTGCTTCGATCTGCCCCGGTACCACTGGTTTCCGATTATGGCGGATATATTGTGAATCCCTCCGTGATTGAGTGAAGCCTGAGTTGGTTTGAAGTTTCGTCCGTACCGCCCGTACCTTCCCAGTAGCATCCCTCTTTTCACTTCATGTAGAGTTTTCCTTTCGAGCAGGCCTACCGAACAAATCTGTTCCCAAATCTCTCACCCGCCATAGTTCCATCATGGCCGGCAAGAGCAGTGACGACAACCCACTGCCCACCGGGCGGCGGTGTGTCCGGTCGTTTGAGTCCATCCTCGGCGTACGGACGGCGGAAAACTATCGTATCTCAATGCCACCGGGCAGCGGACCCGAGACGAACAAGGATTTACCAAAGCCCAACCCACACCCGTAAAACCCCGGTTAGGCCCGAATCGGATGAAGTTGTTGCTCTGCAGCCGTAAGTGGCAGCCTTTCCTTCCCCACGCGCCCCACGCTGGTGCTGGATTAAAGCTTCGTGAATTCGTCCACTGTGGACATGCGGCCATCGGCCCAACCTCTCCACGCTGCCGAGCGCCGTTCTGCTCCGGAAGGCCTTTAATCTTTTGGGAACGTGTGCGCCTACGGCACTGTTCGGCAAAAGCGGCCGGAGTGCAAAAGCTTTTCCATTTTCTGCTCCCCCTTCTCATCTCATCACATTTTGTTTCCTCTATCGCGCTGGGCGCCGGTGAGCGGCCGGCCGAAACATTCTTTTTTCCGGCATGGGATGAGAAAAGTTCCAAAGTTCCGCTTTAAGTTGGCCACTGCTAGACGCAGGCGGCGTTGGCCGTGTTTGGCTAATCGCTCTGCAAAGTATTCAAATTTGCAACTTGAAAATGAGATTAAATTAGACCGAACAGATTACGGCAGGGGCACCAACATTGAAGTTTCTGCCATGGTTATACTTTAAGAAATATTAACCAATGTAAAGCAAATGTTTAATGTACTCAAGAGAGCATTTCCAATTTGTTGCTCCCGTGCATTTCGGGATCAAGTGTAGTAGTTCTATTGTCGGTGCGGGTTTCAAAATGTACGCTTCAACAAACGCATCTCTACGATGATGGTAAAAGAAAACTCATTGAAAATGCAAAACTTCAAACAAAAAGGAAAGTTTCTGGGAAAACCCTCTCCAAAATGCACGAAACGAGTTGCACCTCTATGAGTTGCAACCTAGTTAAGGTCCCGTCCCGTTTTCAAATCAAACAAATACCATTTTAATTAAGCGCACCGGAACACCACCCTACAATGAAGCGTAGCGGAACAAACCTACCGTGAGTTTGCTGTTTGGGAAATCCTGTTCCAATTTTCCTACCGTGCATCCGTCCCGCCGCCTTCCTTCCTCTACACGACACGGCAGGGGAACGATCGCAAACTTTTTAATACACCAATGCAGGTACAGCTTCAGCTGGCGAACCACTCCAGTGCACCATATTTCAAATGTAATTATCAAGACGGGCTTTAATTGCACGCGAATGCATTTCTACGAGCGAGCGGGAAGGTGGAAACTCGAAAGCTTGCCCTACCCGAGCGTGGAAGGTCGACGTTACAACACTTGACCCATTCAGTTCAGCTTGCCTAAATCTCATCATGGCAAGTTGCACACACTATCGCTAACACACACGCACAGATAAACACACGTGCATACACACACACACACACTGGCTCGCCCACAATTCGAACGAACATGTGCTACTGAGTGAAAATCCGAATTCTCCCATACTCCCAACCGTGCAGCTCCACCCAAACGTGGCCAGATTTTCGCAAGGGCAGTTTTCTAACAACCGAAAAATCGAACCAATCGACCGAACAACCGGCTAACCCTGGCCCTGCAAACACACGCCCCACCGCAGCGAACGCTTTTCGCCCGATACGGGCCGTTGCACTCGGGGCGGTTAGGTTGTTGCATTCGGTGCATACTAATGGCGAGTTGCATGACCACTATTTCCTGCCGACGAAGCACGTGGGGCTTCAGAGTGGGTTTCAGGGCGCACAAAATAGGTAGATTGGGTACGCGTTTGGTTAGGATGCACCGAAGCTCTGTGAAAACTCGCCACACACACACGCTCTGCTGTGATCTGCTGCACACACATACATACTTGCAGGGCCGAAAGTGGGTTTGGAAGTCTATTGATTGCCTTTATAATTCTGTGATTCACTGCAGGTGTTCTGATTATGGAGTGCCTTTGTGACTGGAACTCACAAATTTCCGTTCGATGGACGTGTTGTAAGATGCAATACATCGGAAGGACAGTTCATTAGTATAGTTGAACTTTTCACATGGTTTAAAAGACTGCCTTTACTTGAAATCCGAATAATTAATCACTTTCTTGCCAATTCAGGCACCTATTTCCAGCTGTAGTTTATTTCCAGTTAATTTTCTATTTCACACATTCGGGGACATTTTTAACGCTTGCTATTGTCCTCCAAGGACTTCCATGGTCCACGTAGTTTTGAGTTTATATTTACAATATTTTCGATCTGAGAATTATCATCATAGACTTTGAGAAAATCGCTTCGATGAAAATAGATGAAATACGAAAAGCTAATATTGGCTTGATTAACCAATTAAAGTTTTCAAGAATAAACCACCACATTGGCTAACATTAAACAAGCAAATTTGAATAGATCAACAACTTCATTGATTGTACTAGCATGTTCGCTGACCGCAAAAATACATATATGATCTCCAAGCCTTTTAATTGATGAAAAATATCCACGAGTTTGATAAAAATGTACCACTCCATCAATTTTGACAGAGCTTGTCCAGCAATTTCTCATTCCTTGATAATCAATAAAACTCCGCCGTCGAGTGAAATCATCATCATGAAACCTTCCATCTCTCCAATTGAGTATAATGCACGTGTAAGCCACATTTTCAATTAAAACCATCAAGTATTCACCCCACACACATACCTAAACAGCCTGCTTCCTGTCATCCTGTGAGAAATAGAATAAATACAATGAGTCCAGACAGCTCGGATAGAGTCGTTAACAGCCACCCAGATGCACACCGTTCGAACCGCTAACGAGAGGAACACTTCCTCGTTGCACTTCTTCCGGCCAATGAGTGTAAATTGATGGTATAAATTTCATCCCAACGGGATACTTTCCCAACCAAATTCCATGGAGTGCCCTTTACAGCATGGAAATTCGTAAAAGCGCTATTGCTTCCCAATTATCTGTACGGTAAAACTCTCCGGCACAATGGAAATTGCTTCTCTTTGTTGTTTTAGAATATTTAAAAAAAACCCTCCGATTTAAAACGCCATACGCTCCCCTCGGCAGTCCGTTTACCCACGGGTACATTCCGTAAGGATCCTTTTTGGGCTGCCCCCCAGAAGTAGCGGGAATGTTGACCACGCAACACTATCGGTAAGTCACACATACTAGTGCACACACACACAGACAAAAGCAGATACCGGTACGCGTGTTACTCCCGGAAACTCGAACCGTAAGGGATGTGTTGCACTTGGTTGAACTTTGAAGTGTGCTTGAACGTTTGTGGTTATTTGGTAACCAGAAGCCAGTTTCGACACTCGACACGGGCGCTTCGAAACACTGCCGGCAGGATGTGCCGAAATTGAGAAAGTATGGCACTGCATTTTTCGGCACGCCATCTCCATCCATCCCCGGCAAAGTCGAGACGTACGTTACGCTCCGCCAGGGGTTTCCCGCGTCCACAGAAAGCGGCAGTCCAGAGGTGACCGTTCGGGAAGGGTGGCTGGAGAAAATTATGCCTTCCCTCCTCCCCCTCTTCAGGCACGGTTGCGCGGAGTGCGCAGTGAAAACATACAAGAGAAAGTTATTTTAAGTTGCAAATATATTCAACACATACTCCACATTCGAGCGGACTCGTTCGCAAGGGGGGAGAAAATTGCATAAAGCTGTTCGGTGCAGGCCGGGAAATCGTCGTCGCCGGATGGGTCAGTGGAAGGTTGGGTGGGTAGGGAGGGGTATGCCCAGTTGCAGGATTTCCGCTTGGGAAAATTTTCGAATTTGCGTTTCAGCAAAATTTTGCAACACTGCGCGCAACACACTAAATTATGTGCTCATTCGCCGAAAAGCAGCCCTGATGGAGAGGATGCCCGAAAACAAGAGCAAGAAAAAACGTGGCTCAAAGTAGGGAGCAGCATTAAAAAAAAACTAGGCAAAAGTGAACAACTACCGTCGCTTGCATGTAGCCGGTGGAAAAACGAAAGGTTGCCGCTGGCACAAATTATCACCCCAAAGGCGTCCAAAAGTGGTACACGCTTTTATGAAAACCGCCTCGTTATGCCTTCGAATTATCAGTCAAACGGATTGCGAACGGTGGTCGGAGAGGGGGGGGGGGGTTTGGTTAGCGCAAAAGGGAAGTTACCCGAGAAGTGCGAGTTAATTTGTAAGCACGATCGACAGAGCACGACCCGAGTGCATTGCCGCCTAAAGTGGGCTCCCAGTTCACAGGAGTTTACCGTAGTTTACCCAGAACTATTTGCATGCAACACTTCATAATTCCGTCGGAAAAGGAACACCCCTCGAAATAGGTGAGCAAATTCATTTCAGGAAGTACGGTAGAAAATATGAAGCATTAATTTTCCCTCTTCTGAATTCAACACCGCGCTTCTGACGAGCAAACACCATTCGATTTGAACTTTCATCCCACCGGGCGACGTGTATGCCGTGCGGATGGATGTCAATCCGAACCGTTTAGGCAGAGAAAGATGCCTACCGGAAGCACACTTTTACGGCGGCTTTCGAGTACATGCGCCACGCCTGCCATCCATCAATCAAACCATCAATCAGTCAACCGATCAATCACTGCCTTCGTATGTGTGTGCCGACACGCCTTGTGTTGCCATGTTCTATTTCTAGTCCCCTGTTCCATTTGCTTGGGTGGAAAATCTGTCCCACCCCACTGTATTTCTTCGGCTCCAAGGAACGATCCTTCGACACGCATCGCCCCTCGCAGAAGGAAGGTGAACACGTAGCAAACTTCCTATGCAGATCTTGCCACAGCTGTTCCTAATGGCGTAAACAATAACGGGAAACGATTTCCGACCATTATCAGTTTGGAATAATTATAACGCTTCGGGAAGCAGAAAGCAAATTGTGCCTGCCCACACCTTAGTGGGAAAAATACGCTTACACTGCATATCAATCTCGTGTCAATCATCTGTTTCGAGGAATTGCTTAGCGGTTGGAGATAAGAGATCCAATTTAATTTTGATCACCGAAAAAATAGTCGTCCGAATAATTAAAGACTGTTACTTATATGCCTTTTCTTTCATAGCTGTTTTCCATTGGTGTTGAAAGCAAGAGCAGCCTCTCGGACGGCAAAACCCATGGTTTAGGTAATGGATACCGTAAGCAAAAAGCTGAATAAATACGTCGCGAAATATAGAAAAAAAAACCTAACCCAATTGCATTTACCATTAGCGAAGGTTTTTAGATGATTCGTAGATTTTCTGTTGTGTTTTACAGAGGTTCATTTGGCCCCGGCCTAACATAACATCTTTCTCCAAGCCATTCCAACTGTTGTTTTGTTTTGTTTTATTTTTTGGACTTTGGGAAAACCCTTTTAGCTTCCGCTTTGGTGTATACAGAATCGCACGCACTGGGCAACGGTTGCGCGAACGGGGGCAAGAAAATTGGGATCTTGCGCCCTGCATAAACATCCGGCGTTAGCGTAACGAGTTTTAACCAGCGGCACGGATACTTACCGTGCCACAGAAAGGAACTGCCACGACGATGGCTTGGAAAAACAAACCAAGCAGCTGCAATCATAACAAACACAGCGGTGAATTCCTTCGAATTTCCGTGCAGATAAAAAAAGGAAGGCGAGAGACTTGAAACCGGTAATACATAGCCGCTAATGCTCGCCCCCTATCCGACCAGTCAGTGTACTTTGGACCGGAAAATTTCCACCGTTTATGCGCCATCAGTTCAGGGGTCAACTTTTTGCTCCACTTTTAGACGCTGGCGGTGTCCATAACGAACACGTCCGGTCCCGGAGAACCGATGGTAAGGTTGCCCTGGCCGAAGGACGATGATGATCCATCCGTAATTGTGTACAATTACGAGACCCGTTGCTGTCCGTAGCAGCGGACAGGGCCATTGGGCATGGCAAGAAAATAATCCGTGGGTGCCTTGGTGGTAGGGAATCAAAACAAATGAATATTTCATATTCTCTAATGAAGGATCGCAGCGTGGTGGGAAGATACGCTTTCCTTTCTTGATGTGTCTGTGCAGCAAGTAATACAAAACCCCTCACAAAAATCGTTTGTTGTCTGCGTCAATTATGGAATCATGCAAAGAATGCTAAACAAACATCGATAACGGTATTTCTAACGTGTTTGATTGGTGTAATTCATTGGTATCGCGTCGGTAAATTTAAATCTATTAAATGTTAAACGAGATCGCGAGGCGCATAATTTTGATGAAAATCTATGCTACATTCATGTGTAATTCAATCTTGTTACTGAGTTGAAAATGCGAATCAATTGTGCTTAAAGACTATCGAACCGTACAACTCAAAACCAACGTCGAATTAAGAGCAATTTGTAAATCCTTCTTAATAAAAACACTCACAACAATGAATTTCTCTCTTTCGCTCGGGTAAATCACTTACCCAAACAATGGGTAGCAGCGATGATCCATCCAGAAAATAAATAATTTGAATAACAATTCCTCCGAAACGACCGGAAAACCACCAAAGAAATACTTCCCAACCACCTCATTTGCTAGCCATTATCCAACGAATTCGGTGACGAGTAGGTCGAGTATCCACGACAGCAACATCATTATCGTCCGCCTCGTGATTGGAATCATCGCTGTCGTCCGCTACCTGGGACAAACCGCAATGTACGATGGCAGCGGGGAAATCAAGACTCAAAAGAAATCGGAATCCGATTTCCGGTGTTTCGTTTTTTTTTTCGTTTTCATCCCCACGGACACTCTGCCCGCCTGGCGGGTGATGAAATTTGATCGATTCGTGGGAGGGTGACAAATATCAATAAATCTGGTCAATCAACAACTTTGTTATCGCTGATTTTGGGGAGTAAAAAAATCATAGAAAGAAAAGTCGTTTGAGAGAAGTCGGATATGGCAAAATTTCGTCGAATCGATGCATAATAATTAAATTTAAATACTTCTGAATCCATCTACAATATTCTACCGATTTCGGTAAAGAATCGTTTGTTGTTAACCAGGTAGAGAGAAATTTTCAAAGAATTTTAGGCAAGGCAAGATTTTCAAAGGAAAATTCGAATCGAAAGTAAAGTCCAACGCCAGAGCACTTTAACGACCAAATTATCTCCATCTGCACGGTCCAATTTGTAGCCGTCTCCATCAAGAGATTCCTAGATCCATTTCCAATTGCCCACTGATAGCATTTGCCGGTTTTGACGCTATTTTCTATCCGGATCTTCCTCCAGCAAACCTCCCACCCCGGCAAAGGGTGGCCCCTGTCCTTTACGAGGTCAATTAAATTTAATTACACCCGCTTCCGATCGAGTTCGTTCCGTTTGCGTTTCTTTTACCACCTGGCGCCGGCCGGATGTTGTCTAACGTTTGTTTGGCTGTTAGGTATTCCTTGTTGGATCGTGCTTTTTTTCAATTCAAATAGAAAATCAAATTTATCCTAGCGCCAACCGACACAGCTTTCCCCACCCTGATTGATTGGTTTCACTTTGATGAGCTGCAAATTAGTCCGAGAAATTACACCGGTAAACATTGGTTATCGATTTCCGGCTGCACCTTCCGGCGTTCGGCGAACGTGATCGACTTCCGTGAATCGATCACGAGGAATTTGGTTTTAAGAAGCACGCTTCACTGGTCGCCATCGCCTGCCATTTGTGGCAGAAGTTTTAAGAAAACTCAGCCGAGCATCTTGAAACAGCAAAATTGGGAGGTCCTGTTGGGTCGTTCGACGGCACTTCGTTTGAACGTAGTTCGCAAAACCGGTGTTTCGCATGACGAGCTCATCAAAAGGAAAAACCAAACCCTGGGGGGGGGAGTGATTTATCGGCGCTGCGGGACAGTCGGTTTAAGGCATAGAAAACATCGTCTTCCCCGTTCGACTAAATCTACCGATAAAGATAGTTTCTCCCGATATGAAAGTTGATCCGCCCCTGGACAGGTGCCGTTTGAAGCAACCAGCTCATTAAACGATACGTAATAACACGGGCATCGTCCAAACGGGAAGAATCCTACTAGATGTGCCCGTAGCTATCGAGGAAAGCGATGGAAGCAAACCCACTTTCCCGCTGAGCGAACGAAAGCTAATAATAAACCTTTACCGAAACACGTTCGGTGACTTCATTTCATATTGGCACGAACGGTTTCCATCGTCTTCACTGTGTGGCCGACGCAGGACGGGCACAAGGATGCGCCATAAAAACGAAAACCGAAGCGGGAAAGTTATGCTTTTCCGCCCTCCGCCAGAATATTGATCGTGCTCGTCGGAGTGCTTACAGATCGGATCGTTAGCGGACGGTCGCAGTAAGTCCGTTAGTGGAAAACTGCTTATCATCAGCTGAACGATGAAGAAGTGTTCTAGCTGGCCCCCGGCTCCATCCTTCCCTGCCAGCTTTCCCGCGCCGGCTCTTCGGCAAGCTGGAAAAGTTAATGTTTGCCCTACCCTTCTTGGCGAAGCTCGTCACGAAAGCTCGTCAATTGAGGGAGGAATCAAACTCCGGCACTTCAGATCTCTTCTGCCCGGGATAACTTAACGATTGCAACGCAGGGAAGGGACGCAAATGTGGGGGAGAAGGGCGCCATAAACCGGATACTGTGGCTTTCGCACGAAACGATACTTTGCCGCGGTTTCTTTAGGGCGCATTTACACCGCCGTAAAGTGAAAAATTATGGCGATTTTTGCTAAAAAGTGGACCATTTTCCATGCAACAGAAGCGCGATCCTTATGGCTGGAAAAACGGGGAACGACCGAGAGGTGTGTGTGTGTTTTTTTTTTTGTTCTTGGTATCCCTCTTACTCGCTCTACGAAGATAAACCTAGCCCGCTGGTGACCGTTGGAATGTGACCACCGCGACGGAACGAATCAATCGATCCTCTCGAGGCGAGAGTCAGTGAGCCGTAGTTAAGTAAAGCGCCGTCTTGCGGAACCGCATGAAAAGCGAGGGAAACAAAAACAAAAAGGGCACGGTTCCTATCCGACGACGAGACGCGCTGGAACCGAGCGCTGGCATTCGATTTCACGTGCTATCGGTTTTGGCCAATGTTGTCCGCAGTGAATAACAATATTTGATGCCACCGTTTCCACGGTCCTCGGCGTCCGGTGAGCTATTTATTGGCTTTCCCGACCTGATTTGCACCCGAAGTGTATTTTATATGTTTATGTTTTACACAGCGTGACATGAGTGTTTAGGTTTATGCCCTTTGCTACCGTTTTTCGTTTTCGATTAAGTTTCTGTTACTTCTAAAGGTTTCTATGTATTTTTAGCGCAAATACTACTTACGATGTATTCAGTCTACCTTGCAACTTTCAGACAGACTACAATCCCATACTTAACTCTGGAAAAAGCAAAACAAAAATGACGAACAATAAGAGCAGTTTGATGAATGTACTCTCACGGTTACGACTCCATTTTTCCACGTTACGAAGCACCTTCTTTCATCTGCCGAAACGTGCGAAGGTGACAAAACCCTAAACCTGTCTACACCGATTCACTTAAAGGAGTGAATTCTGTAATACGCGCTCGAACTCCGTACGGATTCTCCCTGGTGACATACATTTTTTATACCAGACGTTCCCGGCCGAGGAAAATACCTGTGAATAAATGCCAAACCAAAGGGGGCCTGAGACGAAAATGTCCCGTAGCAGAATAGACGTATTGGAAGGTGAAACTGCGCTCGGGTGTCCCTTAAAGTCGTTTTTCCCTCTGCAACCCTGCAGTGGCAACTTCCGAATTCAGCTAACCGTTGTTCTTTTGGGGTCGGGGTGCACCTGAGGGAAATGCTTGCAAAGCCGTAGTATTATTGTGCAAGGCACTGCCACACATCCACACACGCGCGGACACGGAACGCACAGATGGTACCGATTTCCACACTGATTTTATGACACTCGGGGGAAAGGACAATGGTAACGTGAACGACGCACAGGAGGACAAGGTAGACAGAGAGTGAAAGAAAGAGCGAGAGTGTAAACGAAAACAGTAAAGTAAGTTCCAAAAATTCACCACCTCCGACGGCCCCATATGTGTGGCGCCCCGTGGGGTTTCCGTTTCTTGGGGTGCGACATAAAAAATTCACCCTGTGCGGCTTTTGCCTGCTGTGGAAAACTCAAGCACACCAGGCCTAAAACTGCAGGAGACAATGGTATGTTTTTCTCTATTGCAGGCAACTCGTTTTACTTGCAAAGAGAAAGATGGAAAACTTTTGGTACAGCCGTGGAACGGAATCGATTCCGATGGCCACGTGCCACAGTCTTGGAACACACGTGGTGCACAAATGAAGATGCTTTAGTGTTTAATAGATCCGAGGAAAGTCGCCACCATCGGTTTGGGAGTCTATAAATTTTCACTTGAATCGACTCGAAGAACAAGAACCAACTATTCGAGTGTGGGTCGTACTCGATGCCGTCGAGTGTACTCTACCCTTTCTGGCTGGCGCATCTGTTTAACATTGTATCCGTTTGCTGGTGAAACTGAGGAAAATAAACCAGCGGAAGAAACCTCCGACAAGAAAAGACGAAAATATCTTTTTTCGCTACGGAGTGCCGAGTACAACCCGTCTGCAACCGGAGAATTTGAATTGAACACGAATTAAAAAATAAAGAAACCAAAAACTTTACGGTCGCCAGACCGGACGGTGTGGCCCGAAAACGGAGTGAAAAAGTGGCAAAAACTATAATGACCTGTGACCATCTAGCTGGCAAGATCGTTGCCAGATGGCGAC
>KE525332.1:738322-751233 GCA_000441895.2 Anopheles sinensis
ACCGTGCCTTTATTGTGCCACGGCCACATTTATCGGCGGTGGGTTTCGGTTCAAATCGCGTGCAGTTTATTAATCCCTTTGCTGTGTCCGCTTATGGCTACAAATTTTCGAGTTATCCTTTCGGGTTGAAGCTAACCACCGACGAACAGATGGCTTTCCGAAGGGGGAGAGGTGGCTTCCACCAACCAAAAGAAAAAGGTACTCATTCCAACAACCCGAGGCTGCATTTCGTTATTTATGTACACTTTTGTGTACACCTTTTTTCAGTCTCATCCTTTAGTGTCGCTCCTTAATTCACCCGCTTCTCTATTAGTCCTTTTTTATCATCATTTTCCTCCAGCTTTTCCCCCCTTCGTTTACCACCGGAAAGCTTGTGCTCGCGGCCTCGTGGCAAATGCGGCGACAGTGGATCTGAAATTCAATTTAAAACAAACATATCAATTTCAAACTCCCCGGCTTCCAACGCTTCCACCGAAGGTATCCGGCGCGTCTTCAGATGTCGGCCGTTTTATGCCAGTTTTGCTCTGGCCCGAGCCCAACGGTATCGCATTTTCCATTTCCTCTTTCCTTCCCCTTCCGGTGTGTTCCCCCCTGGAGGAGCCATTCCGGTGGGGACGGGTTTATGCTTCACCGTAAACAGCCGACCCAGCCTCGATTTCGTTCAGCCCCAAACCGATCGCTGAAACCTGAAACGGGCAGCATAACGACGCTGTCAACGGTTGGTGGAACTTTTCGGCCAAACTCAGGCTTTATTTATTTTTATTTATTTGTTTTTTTTTCTTCTTCCCAATGTTCAACGGTATGGGAGCAACATCTGAGAGCATTCCACGGATCCACGTTCCCTCAGCCCCGCGCGGCCGGCGGGGTGTTTGATACACGCTTCCTTCTCGAGATAATCCTACCGACAACATTTCAAACCGGTCCGCCAACTGAATCACCGCATAAATGGCCGTCTGCTGTTGGTGTTTTGTTCTGCTCCCGACTGTGAGCAGAAGTCTGAAAATGACCCTTCGCATCGCCCGAGACACTCGAGCAGGGGACAAGGGGAAGCACAAGCGGAGGCAATAAATCAAGCTTTTCACGCTTTAAGCCTTCTCGATCGGCTCTACAATGGAGAGGGGGGGAGGAGTTGACGTGAATGGTAGCAAATTAAATTTAATTATATAATTAATGTTCAGTTAATAAAATTTAACTTTAAAGCTACTGAGCGAAGTGCAGCTTTGAAAATCCCAATGCTTTCGGGTCTCAGCATCAAACGAATGGCATTATATAAAACCGAACAGAATGGCTTTTAAATCTTTCTTTATTTTAGGCAAATCAAACATTCTGTTTTGCCGTGCCTTAAAACAAAGCCTACGATTACGATATCTGCCACGCAATTAATGTGCGCCGGAAGTTTGGATTTGATGTTAAATTAATGCTCCATCTCCAATGTGTAGGATCAGTAACGACAGCAAAGACGATTTTGTCACGACCTAGAAAATACTCGTTCGTTTATAGCATGCCTTCGGTTTTGGTGGTCCAAAAACAAACATCACATCACAAATTTAAACCTCAACACACTCCCACTTAGACGGAACAACCAACGCTAGGGACAGACGCAATTTTGACAGTGGGTGTAGACCGCACATCACACCTCTCCACTGTGAACCGGTACAAACCACACCAGGGTAGCTTTCCTTTGGAAAACTCGGTAACTCGGCAGGCGATCCAAAATTATACCATGTTTTTTGTTTACTTTGAGCTACACTTTAATACCGGTCGCGTCTAAAGGGTGAACTTGTGCCAAAGTGAAGGAAAAGTGGAAGATCGGGGATGAATATCCTTTCCGTTGTATGATGCGTTAATTTTCTTTTTTGTTTCGTGTGAGTTTTTAACCATAAAGAGAATGGAAGTAATGGAATAAATTATAGAGGGCCGGTTTTACGAGCGACGGAATAAGAACAGACAATTATCCTTCGGATTTCAGGTGAAGGTTAAATTTGAAATTTAAATACCACCATGATACCCGTGGCCTGGCGGCCTTCTGTCTACGTGTGGTAGCTTTCGGCAGTATTTGGGTCATTTTTTTATTGCACATTAGCTATTTTGAACAAATAACCTGTCCTTTTTTGCCCCTGGGCTTTTTAATTAAAAGACATGAATGCTTTAAGAAAATGGCCTACCAAAACTAAAATACATGTTTTCAACTAAAAACAAAGTAGAAATGTCCATTCTTCCGTACATTACATGAATAATTAGATACGTACAATTTGTCGTAGATATTTTTGATACGAGTAAGATTTTCAATTGATGAAAATTTTTTTATTAAAAACATTCACTATGTTTTTCATCTTACGAGCCAACCACACCTGTCAGCACTTTGATGTGGTCACATCAGCTCAAACAAGGTTCGCTTCCAGGAACCGAAATTTTCCACCTTTCTCTCGGAGACTAAGCGAACCACAAACACTGCAAATTACTGTTTAATCCGCCATCGTAAGCGCCCTAATGGTACGGATCAGCCCGAGGCGCAACGAACCGCAAAGTCATTTGCTACTTATCAATCGACATCACCACCGAGATGGCTTGATGTCGATGGTTCGGACGGCTGGTGCGGTTGTCGGAGGCTTTCGCCAACGTCTCCCGGGTTGACGATATGCGGCGCGCGCTGTAATTACTGTCCGTCATCTAATCCCTGCCCTTTTGTCCGAGCCGAAGCCTACCGAATGGCAGAAATGCCGGAAACGCCGGGCGCAAGAAGCCCAACACTGACGGGCCACCACGTTTAATTAGGCAAGCAACCGGCAAAACCGACACATTTAAAACCCCTTAAGGACCCGTCTAGTTGGTTGGTCATTGTTATACGGTGGAGGGGGGGAGGAACGGGAGGGAGGGGGAGATGGTGAATGGAAAGTGTTTCTCGCTCGTTCGAAAGCTTCGTCGCAGTAAGCGCCCGGCGTGATCTTTCCACCACACCAGGCGGAGCTTTCGAGCCAACAAAGGAGTGATTATGATTCACCACCCCAGCATCACCCGACAGGCGGACGAAAACAATAGCCCTGTCTGGGGTCGGGAAACGGGGGGGAAACTTCCTAGAACAGCACTTAATGAGCAGCGAAACGTTAGTCCGAGGAAAGGGCAACAGGAAGAGCAACAGCTGCAGCCCTACACCAAAGCCCCTGGACTCGCCGGGTGGTGGAAAATGTTATGCTTTTCCGGGTACAGAGAGTACCACGATGACAAAGATACCACAGAGGGAAGGTCGCTCGCTGAGAAGTTCGGTGCCGTTTCTGTTTGTGATGCTAATTCCAATGCCACCTCCAATGGCAAGAAGTGCCGTCCAGAGAGAATCGCCAGAAATCGGTGTCTTGCGAGTTCATGCCGGCGGCGAGAAAAGCGGATGATAGGAAAAGTTCCCCGTGGCAGGTCGGAGCCCCGTTTCTGGATCGGCCTCGCTGTGGGTATTGATCCTCGGCGAATTGTGGGTTCAGTGACGGAAAGACCGCAAACCGGTCCCTAATCGTGTCAGTGGTTGCACGGGGAGAATAAAGTTGTACACTTTATAACGACGTAGAATACATAAAACCGAACGGACGCATGTGGGCGAGCGTAGATAAGGAATTTCATAGTAGAACTTGTAAAAATAACTGACCTATTTCAAACGACGGTATGCGGCCCGTGATGTTGCCAGGATTTTCTTCCTTCCTTGTTTACGGGCACTGTTTAACGCTGAAGCCTTGTCTAGCGATTTGGAGGATGTTTGTTTTCACCAGCTCTTTCTTCTCTGCGACTTTAAGATGTGAGCACTTACGTCAAATGATTTCTAGAATCAGAGCAACCGCTGATTCTTTTAAACACTCGAGCGTTGTTTGTATCGCTTTCGTTAGATGCTCTCCATAAACACAACACTACAGCCGAACAACGGGAAATCTTTTCCTCACCAATTCGCTAAGGCATCACACCTTTCACGCACTCGAAAATAATAAAACAAAACACACTTGAAACACACCACTTGAGCACAAACACACACTTCCAGGAAGACCTTGGAACGAATTCGTAAAACATGCAGACAGACACAGTCGTGAACTTGTTCCGGAGTTCTTCAGAACGAAGGATGACGGCGCATTAGAGACGCCCAGAACGGGGTGGCTTTCCACTCCCTGCACCGTCGTGCCGCTGGCAGGCTGCTGAAAAGTTTTCCTCCATCCAAAGTCACCGTAAATTGTGTTTCCGCTGCTCCTGTACCGATGCTGTGGGAGTTGATAGATTAAATTCAATTTCGTTACTTCAGCGCTGCAGCGTCGGTGCGAAGATTTCCGCACATTATTTGTCACTTAGATCTGGCCGGGGCTAAGCTGAAAAACAAATGGCCCGCAGAGAAGGAAAGTCACTTTCGTCGTTGCCCCTTGCCGGAAAGGAAACACATCTGGTCCGCTCTCTTCGCTCTCTTCACACGGTGTGCTTGGATTTGCTTAATGGTTTTATAATTAATCAAACAACCTCGGGATGGATTCAATGTGTTGGAAAAATGTTTGCCCACAAAACGCTCGCACGCAAAAACATTTACGCATCCAAGTAGCCCGCCCCGAAGCGTCCTACCAATGTTCCTGTCACCGACAAGTTTTGGCCAGTCGTTGTAGTTCTTTTTCTCTCTGTCTTTACTTCTTCTCTAAGCTGTTATTAGAGAAGTAAAGTATCCTCAGGCTGCCAGGCAAAGAAATGGAGCAGGCTTTTCAGTTCGCCGCCATCCAAAACGGCCGCTAATGCGCGACCGTTAGCTCGCGCTTTGAACTGCCTCCGCATGTAAGACGGGCGCACTTTACATAAAAGAAAAGTCATTCCATTTTTCCATCACCACCACCACCATTTCCATCTTCCCATGCCCAAAACAATGCGATACCGTGGGGGGGAGGTTGAGGGCGCGGGCGGATTCTTTTGGATTTCGTTCTCTGAAGGCCAACCGACGCAAAGTACGCTAACGATGTCGTTGCGTGGCTCGCAAGAAGCCCGGTTTTTGGCCGCGGGTATGTCTGAGTGTGATTATTTTTTATACTCTACATTTCACGGCGCCTCGAGGCGACTCGCGGTTGTGTTTCGATTCGATTACGAAGCAAAAGGATCCAACCGCGTCCCAGCCTCGGTTTGGTCGGTGTGTGTGCGAGTGAATATGGGGAATGTTCCCTTTTTTTTTTTGTTCGGTCTGTCCTTTGCGACAAAAGTTTTCCGATTGGCGGCCGATCGTGAAGGCAAGCGGCGAGAAGCGAGCAACGTAATCCTAACGAAGCTGGTAATGATAATGCTGCCTGCCTGCCTATTGATGATATTGATTTCGAAATTTTAACAACAACTCCTCCCGCTGGCGAGACGAAACCTAAAAGTGGCCGTCCGGGAAGAGTTTTCCGATGGCGCCAAGGGTGGCGATAGACGCCGAGGAAACACAGGTTCCGAGGACGGAGGCTGTCGCGTGGGAAGAACCTCAGCTGTAGACGGTTGTATTACGCAACGACGTTTGCAATTTGAGGACGGCTACTGCATCCAGCTCGCAAGATGCTCCTGGTGTCAGAAGTGATTCATTGTACTGTTTCGTTTGGGCCATAACTCAACAACTCTCAGCTGTTCATGGTTGTACGAGTCGCGAGCTCACTCTTTACGGGACTTTTATTCCTCTTGGAAGGGGTTTTCTGCCACCCTACAACTAAGTGTCAGTACCTTGCCTCAAAGAAATTCTTGCGCCCGAACACACGCCTCCACACTCTGCACTGCATACAGTCCAATCAAATTAACATTTTCACCAGCACAAGCGCGCTGTACTGCGTGGCCACGCGTGGAGGAAAGATTTTCCCGGCGCAGCACCGGACCAGATGGTAGATTGTACCTACCGCACGGTACCTCACGATGGGCCAAATCAACGCAACGCGGCAGCGATGTCGACGCACGGAACGGCAACCGATCGACCGATAAGGACACTCCTTCCGATAGGCTGTTACACCGTCGCGGGATGTTGCCAAACTGGAGTCCGTGCCAGCATCCGCGCCGAGCACGCATTCATCCGAACGTTTCCGATGGGTTCGGCGCGTGTCCTTCTTTTTCCGTGCCGTACGGCTCATGACGTTCGTCTTTCGGATCGCCCGGAGGCTGCGAGTCCCGAGCGGATGGCTGGCTCCTAAAAGAGAACCGCGGTTCGAGAGGATGAACGAAGAGAGATTCGGGGAGCAGGAGAGGGATGAATGACTTCCTTAAGGGGAAGTTAGGAGTTTCTCATCTTCTCACCGATGAGAAGCTGGTGCTAACGAATAGATTTGCACAAGCTATGAATCGGAGATCAGATCAACTAACAGCGTAAACAATAATTTAAAAAGTCCTAAGAGCCAGCTGATATTTGTTTTTTAATGCTCTTAGTTTCCTACACCTTTTTCCCTGACGATTTGCTATTTCATCCTACCCCACTTTTAAAAAACTTAAATAACCATCCGTCAGGTCTTAAATACGCAAACGATCCAACTAACGGAGACCAACAAAAATGTCCTCGATTTGTTCATCTTGAAGGATGCCTCTTTCAATGTTAAAGAAGTACGTTATCTTTTCAATTGCAATATATAATCAATATGAGGGAAAACAGATTGAAAACAAAATCATGTTATAAGCCTCTGTAGCTATAAAATAAACATTAAAAACATGTGTGCAAAAGTTTCACAATCAGACCACAAGATTCGACGGACTGTTAAATTTTGAGTATCTTCATTTCCATATGTGTCGTGTTTCAAATTAATTGTGTTTGGACGAACGAATCCAATTTATTGCAATCCTAAAATTTGAAGGAAAATTTCCACGAAACCAAAGATAAAGTGAATCTTAAACTGGCTTAGTACAGCCTTTGCTTAAAGGTATTGGTACTTCAAACGAAAATCAATGCCCGAAAGCTACATCTCCAGCTCGGTAACCTAAACGAAAACTGTAAACACGGATTGCCCTTACGCAATTGCTATTGTTATTATTTCATTTCTCGGCGACGAACTGGAAAGCATTGTACATTCAACACGAGATGAGTAGTCGCAGAAAGCCGATGGTTAGAGGTCGGTTGCGATGAACCATCCAGCATCAGAGCGTACACTTTTGCCCTCTCGGAGCAGTTTTCACCTGTTTCATGTGTGCTCCAGAGCCGTTGCTAGATTCATCCCGTTCGGTTCGCTTTCGGGAAGCATCGATGCTATACCGCCCCGAAATGAACCACCCCGGACGTCCCGATGGTAGAAGATAAACAAACACCGACCTAGCCGAACCTCTCCCCCCCTATCGCCATTTACATGGCCCATGCGCACAATGATCGGTCCGGGAAAAAGAACAATCTTGAACGAAACCCATGCGTCGCTGGCATGGGCCGTGGATCCCCGGTGTGTGGGGCCCGGTTCGGCGGTATCCTTTTGTGTTGATTCTCTTCCTCTTCCTGTTTGCCGAGCGGCGAAGGGCTCTGCGAAGGGCCGTGTAAATCTCAGCGCGATCGAACGAACGCTCGCGAGTGAACTTTGCAAACATTCCACGGGCAAACCTTCGTTGATAATTTCGTTAACCGCGCTAGTAATGACATTCTATCGATGATAGGTAGTGGACTATCTTAATCTCAAAAAGAGACTTTACTTCAAACTTTATGTTTTACAGTTGTGTTTTGGAAACCAACTTTTTTGGAAATTCTGTTTTCGGAACGATTTGCCATACCGATGTTGCGAATTATTCGGTAGAGAAAAAAAATCTAGCAGAGAGAGGACATCCGAGAGATGACAGTTGTTTCGAATGAACACCACGAAGTAACATCTCAATAGAGGCAGGTCATGAAAACGGCTACCGCCGAAAGTTGTGGTGGTCAGCATCAGTTATCAACTGTTGAAAGTATTTCTACACTATTTTAAAATGATATTTCCAATCGTTAACAGAATTATGTTGCTAAATTTTAGAAGTCAGAATCAATTATAAAGTCAAAGTAAATTTATACTTTTTTAGAGTAAGTTTTCCTTCCTTAACCTAGCTCAAATAGGAAATAAACCTAATTAAAAACTCTGCCAGCTTTTAATATGTATTAAACAATCCTGATGCATATCCCTTCACTTGCTATTTGATTAGAATGCAAACTGAAGTCTATTTTTAAAAGTCACCATTTGCTCTAAACCTAACCTGACCTGATGTGAGTCGTTTTAGTGAGAAAAGGGAAAAAATCGCCGCTTTGCTTCTGCTGTCACCACCTTAACCCTATTATGAAGAGTTATCAGCAACTTCCATCAGCTAGGTGTGGAGATACTCTTTGGCATTCATTTTTCGTCCTTTAGCGCAACGCTCTCGGTGCCCACGGAGTCCACCCACAAACACATATTGTACTGGCACCGACTCGCCCATCAATAGCAATGCCGGAGCCGACCGTATTGGTTAGCGTGACCCGAAAGGCTAATAGGAAAGCCGACGAGCTTCCAGCGGGCAGCTTACGTGGTGGCGAAAACAAAGAAGAAGCAAAGCTAAAAAACAACGAAGGGAAACAACAAGTCTTGACGGAACGGTGACGTGCCCGCAAGGGACAAGCAGGGACGACAGCAGGGTGGAAAATAAAAAAGATTGCCCCGACCACGCGGGCCACATTTAACCGGGCCCGACCCGTCCGATCGTCCGATAGGAAGTAACCAATTATGACATGAAGAAAAAGTCCGTTAGTCAGATAAAAAGGACAAGTGGGCTCGCGCGCGCACGTCGGGCGCCACCAACCGGGACCGGGCCGGGACCGGCCGCGGGACGCCGATGCTGATGGTGTGCGAAGTGGGAGCGGGAACAAAAAAGAGTTTGCGTTAAGTGGTGAGTTAATGGGTTTTCCGCAGAGTGGTTTTTCAAACGAACGTAAAACGAATTGCGTGACGGTGGGTTTCCGGTGGGCTTAGAAAAAGGGCTGGTTGGCTGGCGGGATGGCTGGCCCGGTCGCTGAAAACACACGGCACGGAACCGGACGATGGTGACCTCGGTGAGCGCCGGCGGAAAGGCGAACGAACGAGCGTGTCGGAATCGAGCGAGAGTCAACGAGTCGAAAAAGGGAGCGTGGGGGATTTGAAAAGGACCGACCTCGTGGGAACTTGGGTGCGAGTTGGCGTTGAAGGGGGGTGGGGATTGGGGAGCGGTGTGACAGTGGAGGCTTAGTGAAGGCCCGAGTTTTCCACCCCATCACGCTACGTGGGAATTATTGAGGGATGTGCCGATTGTGAGATGGTTTTTTCTTTTAATTCCTTTTTGATGCAGCGAAAAAAGTTGCTACTAAAGAAAGTTTTTATTTTCGAAAAGAATGTAGAAAAGCTGATGAAGTGTCAATGGGAAGCGGAAGATTGGGATGAAATTGTTAAAAACTGTCCGGGTAACTACATCCGACGGAAATGAGACCTTGGAATATAATTTACGCAGACTTCATGTCACAAAAACAATTTAGAAATTATTGCTTCTTGATTACTCGTTATACAATCTACACTTATCTTCAAACTATATCCTATGAACGCATTTTTAGGTAAATTTAATTGATTTTCAATTGAAATGCATTGGGTTTAACCACTTTCATCTTTGATTTTTCAAACCTGAATAATATTTTACTGTTCCATAAATTATCTGTTAAAGGCCATCTGTATCTAATACTTTACTACTGTAACGTGTTAAGTGGTACCGATAAAAAAATATGCAAAATTCTTGTAAACACGTACATATAATCAGTTCCTTTTTCCTCCTTTCAATATATGTAGAATGTAAATTAGCTATACAACCGTTAATTCATGCTACATAAATGATGTTCTTTTTGTAATATCATTCTTAACCTTATTTTTTTTCTTGGTAGAATATTGTTGTGACCTTTTAAGGTTTTCCACAACTTCAATAATTTAAATTCTTTTTCTTTTTAATTGAACTGACTTTGTGAATGCATGATCAATTATTTTTGGAGCAATTTTGAAAACAACTGATCGACCCAATTCGATTAGCCTGCAAATGGATATTCGCAAACACGAGGTAGTAAATGTTTGAAATGATCCCAATTCCCACCGGAGATGCGTTTGTCAAAAATACATGCATGCAGCTCTGAAAAAGCATACTCTAACAATAAATATTGCCGTGCGCCATGAAGGGTAAAAACACAGGTCGTCTTTGCCGGGGCTCCATTCCCGCCCCATGTTTCCACACGAAACTGAAAACAAACAAAACCTACCACAGCAAGCACGATTATTGCAACACAGCTTACTGCTTAAAACCATACGGCCGTATAATTCATACTCACCCGAGTCCACATCCACACGAGTGTCGAGGAGCGAGGCGGGTTGGTGGAAGGCGAGCATCGAGTTTGAGGGAAAAAAATCTCTTAAATCCTAAATCCTCCCGAGGCTAATGCTAATCCCACTTATTCTCTTTGCCGTCCAGGAAAAGTCAGGAATCCGAGTGCTGCACAAACCGACCGGTCCGAAAGCCGACCAGTACCGCTTCAAACCGATACCCTATCCCGGAGGCTGGAGCGTGCCGGATCTGAGGCGAAACGAGAACCACATCCCCGGGATGTACAGGAATTGAAACTGCAAATTTCTAAGCAATTGAAAGGATTCCCAGCCTGCCTTCCGGTCCGGCAACCGGTGCCGTCGGATCGGCTAAATGACCGGTGCGTAGAATAAAACTCTACACCGGACCAACTCCTCTTCCACGGGCTGGCGTTGGCTTTCGAGCCGGTACGCACTCCGCAAACCCAACCGACCCGAGCGCCCCAGGAAACGCCGTCGTAGCATTTCCGTTTCGTGTTGCATTTTTGTGGGCGCAAGGGAGCAAACGAGAGAACGTCGTTCCCTTCATTGGAGCTCGCAGCTCGAGCGACATTAACCTGACACGCCGGGGAAGAGGTAGAAGGGGCAACGGCGGGAGGCGATTACGGCCCCCAAGAGGGGACAAATTTGGGATCTATGTCTGGTGGGTGTTAATATTTTCCATTTCCGTTCTTCGCTCAAGCCCGTACATAAATGTTCTGCTCGGTCGTTCATGGCAAGGATATGTACATGATGTTTTTACCTTGGCCATCACCATCGCCCTTGTGTTGCTTCGGTCCAACGGGCCGACCGACCGGACCCCGATGCTGTCTCCGATGCTGCCAAAGTTGTCCGAATGGCAATGAGGCGTAAGCAAGCTCGTAAGCAAGCAAGCCAGCAAAGTGAAACTAATTTCAGCTAAGCAATCCCTTCGTCATACTTCCACACCACGGAAGTGCGGGGTAATCGGAGAGGGGGTAGTTTCCCGATCCCCGGGACTTATAGTGGCTTGCTACTGTACCCGGTTCATGTCTCGCCCCTACCATCCCATCACGTGCCTCTGACTTCCGCCATCGCTTGAAGCTGGCTCATCTAGCAACGAAGGACTTCTTTAATTATTGAAGTCATTAGAATACGTAAAAGTGCATATGTTTTTAGGTTGGATTACAACTTCGAGATGCCGAGAGAAAACGACCAGTAAACGTGAACGACAATCGGACCATCAGGTCCTCCCCCTCCCCTGGCAAAACACACCCTGCCAGTTGAGTGTTCGGCCCGGATAGCTGGAACTCGAAAGCCAACACTGGGGCTTCGTGGCTTCCCCGCACACCCTGAAGCTGCTCCTGAGGGCGTTGGTTAAGCACTCTGCTACCGAGCGGGTGAACCTATCTGGCTTCAGTTTCGGGCACACTAGGTGACCCCATCGAACTCCGGGAGAAAACTGCCGTTGCCCCAAACTCGGCTCAAAAGCGACACCAGGCACCGCAATACGAACGCATACGAAACCGTTCTCGAGGACCGAGACGAAACGGAACTGGTGCCACCGAAAGGCGTGGTAGAAGTGGCACTAACTTTGATTTAAATACCGCAGGTCCCATCCTACTGGCACGCCAGTAAACTAACCGACCGAATCTTCGCACCTCCTTCACCGGGGAACCGATTTCGAAGCGCTGTTTAACGTCTCGCACCAGCACATTCGGTCAGAGTCCTGGCTCACCAGCATTTAGGCATGATTAAATGTGTGTGGTTTAAGTATTTTAAAAGATTTTTCTTACACCTCTTACCGAGACGACAAACTGGGGCTGTGGAAAAGTGTTGCACGAACGGAAGGAGAATCTGCTAGCCTTGGCTTTCGTTTATCGTACTGACGGGTACAAACACTCTCGAACTGGGAAACACTTGTTTTGTGTTCACGTTACTTTCGACACGGTTCAGGAAAATTTTCTCTCCTGGTCAAAACATTTTTTTAATTACTTAACATCTACAGAAAAACAATCAACACATTTTGCTATCTACCAAAATGAATAATAATCCTTTCGACCGTTTTGTTACTTTCAATGCTATATTTTGGTTTATATTTTAAACCTTAAAAGGATTTAAGTAGAGGATTTTGATTCCTTATTCCAGGTAAAAACAAAAGCCACCATGTTCTGTGTGCGATAAATGGGAGGCATTATTTTAATTTGTTCGTGGTTCACTCATATAACGAGACAAAAACACAAAACCACCTTGAACCACCATTAGCTGGCAAACAATGATAAAGCAAAGCTTTTTTATGTTTTTCCCTGAAACGGAAGATCCTCTTACGTGCAGCTATCATTAAGTGACGGAACGCTTTCGGAGGTTTTCTTAACCCGCCCACAGGCGCCCAAAAGCGAGGCAGAAAGATGTCAAGGAAAAGCGGGACATAACTCATCTGAAATCAGGTAGAAAATCTAAAACAGCTTTACCGCTCCAGCGCCGGAAACGGCGCCACCGGAAGCTACAATTGAAAGTAATTGTTGATTTCAAAGCAATTAATTTCCAACAACAGCACCAGTTGTTAATTATTCATTAGGGAAACTCATTTTTCAAACGTAATGTCCTTTTTCTTTCTTGCGACCATCGCCCCTCCCCGGGCGAAGATCAAACCCTCCC
>KE525332.1:773076-800803 GCA_000441895.2 Anopheles sinensis
ATGGCGTTTCAGAGCATATGATCTTGATCGTGAAAGTAAAAGGAAGGTCGAGCAAAGGATATTGCGAGTAACATTCGGGGAAATGTTAACTCTGGTGTAGCATTTTTACGATCTGGTTGACCCAATTGCATTGCACGCAAACAACCATATTTTATATGATAAAGTGTAACAAAAGATCAGGGCTATGGAATGCTCACAAGAAACAATTGAATAAATATAACTTGTGGAATGCAACCATACCGAGAATGTTGTCAAGCGATTCGAGGCATACACAATAATATTTATACTTTAAATACGGTTGACCATTGCAGAATGAAAACTAAAGATTATTTCTCTTTTTCTCTCCGCTATTTCAGGGTCGAGTGGCTCTCCAAAACGGGATCGCCAGGATCGAAAATCGATAAAGCAGAGTTCATCAACTGGGGCACCTGTTCGCGGTTTGCGTTTACGGACTTTGCCATAAGATTCTAGGCCACCACTCTTACTGATAAGCAGCGCTGTATTCTAATTTAATTTGCATAATCTACGTTAGGGTGCTATAGGGAAGATGTTCTGATGATGCTGGAGACGAAGAGAAACGCGGACTTGCCGGTTGATGGTGGTGCTTGATTAACCGAGCATTCACGACCGGTGAACCGTATGAGCCTCTAGATGATATTACTATATTGTATTTTGTCAGTGTATGTTTTAATGATTGTTCTGTTGTGGAACAATTTAGATACTGTTACATCAGCACTGTATTGGATTTACTGGTATGAAAGGAGAGGAGAAGAGTAAACGAAGAATTTTCACGCACGTAATGCATACTCACCGCTTTGTAGAACGAAAACTGTGGCAGGGTCAACGTTATTTTACGTTGCTATCCAAAGCACGTACACTTCACACGGCGGAACGAATGGCAAAACTTGGCCACACTAATTCAACACACCTAAAAGCAGAGAAAACCATATAAATAATACTTGCTATTTATCGTCCAGGATGAACGAAACTCTTCATAGGATAAGAATATTGTATTGAGCTGTAAATAATGTAAAGAAAAGATAGGTTCATCGAGAGAAATAAAACTGTAAACCATACCTTTCGTCTGTTCTGCTTGCGCAACGTTTGGGCTTCGAGCCGGCACGATTGATTGATTGATTATGATGGCTACCCGTACCATGAACTGGAGAACGTTACACTAAATGAACTCGATGTTGGAAACCGGAATTACCACAAACTTTACTGATCCACAGCTTACTACGCTTCACGATAGATAGCGGGCCAAAACAACGCACGGCGCAGAAAATGCTCGCGTTTAGCACAACAAGCGGGCGCTAATTACAAGTAAACGCTTCTCAAAAAGTAAACAAATTTGACAGCCGGCCTGGGCAGTGCTGCCAGAACAGACTAAATTTCAGTAGTTCGTTTTAAAATTTGTATGTTATTTCTTTCGTTGAGTTTTATTTTTCGAGCTCTACTACGTTTTGTTAAGCAATTAAAGGCTTTTATTCTTAATATTCTATGATACAAAAAATATCGCAAAAACAAAAAAGAAACAGTATTACACAAATAAATCCATTACGTTGCCCTATCCTATACGAAGCGCAAATGATCGCACACCGACCCAACATCCCAGCAGCAACAAAATAAAAACAATTCGCTAAAGTTATGTACAAATCTGGACACGTACAAGGAAAAGTACACGAATGAAATTGACTGGAATATATTGGGGAAGCATGCGTGAGTGGCTGAATGGAAAGGAGGGAAAGATGAGTTCGAAACAAAAATAGATCACAAACCGTCCACCGCATCGCCCCTTTGGCCCCTTTCATTGCCAGCTTACTGTACCAGTGCGCTGCTCGAATTCCACCGCCGAACGCTTCCCAGCAGTGGATTGAACGAGGCACTAACGATAAAAGACGACGGTAACCGCCGGAACAGCTCGCCTCATCTGATCCCCGACAGGGACATATAGTGTGCCCGGTAGTAGTATGCACAGAATCCGACCAGGATCGAAAATGCCGTCGTAACGAATACCGAGCGTCGGGATAGCTGCAGATGTGGTAGAAACCGACCGATGATGGAGTTCGATGCTGGAGGTGGCTTTTTGCCGTAAAGCTTTCGGTATTCGCGTTCACGTTCTTCGACGAGTCGTTGTTGTTTCCTACAGGAAATAAAAAGCAGTTTGGTTAGTTTCCACGAATTCAAGAAATTTTCGATTAACTTACTCTTTGGCGATCATGTTTTCGACATCTTTTTCAATCACCCTGGGAGGATATTTTCGATAAAGGGTTTCAGCACTCTTCAGTAAATATTCAAATGGGAGATCTTCCGGTAACTGTAGACGATTGGAGCAAAATATTACAACCGTTAAAATTGGGTCATTGTTCTATGAAAGTAAGGCTTTACCTGCGATAGTAAACAATGCAGTGAGGCCATGTCACAGTCCTCTTGGAAAATCTCGTTTTGCCTGTAAATTACGATCGCGGAGGTAACATAGATTGGCAGTAGGAAATCGGATGCCAGAAAGTAGTCGTACAACCGTACCACCGAGCGATACGAATTGAGACTGTGGCCGAACCAAGTCAGATACCACGGCAAAGCAAAAAGTGTTCCCACCGTCGACCTGCAAACATCGGGAATACAATAAGTGACGTGTACGGGGTACGGGTTTGCAGTTGCAATAGGGCAAACAATTTTTCTCACCTTTCCAGATAGCTACACAAGGCAGCATTTTCCCGTCGTACCAAAGGGTAGATAAACATCAACCTTCTCTGTGTCGGTTCCATCGTTTCCTGCATGCATTCGACCAGATGATTGGTGGACAATATTTCCATAACGTGGAATGCCACCTCCTCGCCCACAACAAGTAGAAATGTGATTGCAACATCGTGGTATCCCTAAAAAGAGCAAAAGTTATAACAAAATCAATGCACTCCACATCGCTAGTAAAACCTTCTGTTGATCCTTACCTGGTAATACTTCAGATGTGGATACTTAATAATCACACGAAGGATCAGCACGGTCAGCTGATCCTGCAATGCCACTCGCTGTTCGTATGGAATGCCGGGAGGGAAACGCTTCAGCGAGCGATTGACATCCAGTACGACCTGGTTGTACTCGGGATGATTATTCAATTCTTCCAGCGATGGCGCTGGATCGACCTGTTGCGGATCAACACCGACCAGCAGTGGCCAAATCTTTCGTCGTAAGTCATCTAATAGAGAAAACAGCATGAATTTGTAAGACAAACTTCGTAAAATACCTATTTCTAAATGCTTTGCTATTTTAAGCATTTTCCTTTGTTATCAAAGCGCAAATATTGTATGTATCTCATTTACAACAAGTTTCACGCAGATCATTGAAACTTGATAAACTCGTTCGATGTGCTTCGTTGCTTCCTAACAACTTTAATTCAACACGCTTGGACCAATTAACCAAGTATGGTATTCGCGTATGGAGGTACCATGTTCAGCCATACGCTTAACTTTCACGCGCGCAGTTGTTTCGCTCTCGTTCACAATTCGACCTTGGCGAAATTTTGCCTACTCAGTTGGGTGCTGTGGCTACCATAAAACAAACTGCTACCGACGAACAGCATCGGAACTTACCGTTTATCAACCCGTACTCGGACTTGGCAAACTGCTTCCAAGATTCCAATGAGGTCTTTGGGTCGTCCAATGCATTTTCGATTTTAATGCGCTTCAATTTTTCTTCGTGATTTTCCGGAACTGAAAAAAAAACAAAATTTGCGACGTTTAAAGCCACAAATCTTAATTTCACTATGTTTACGTTGTAACTAGCAACCAATTATTACACTTTTCAAAACTCAGCTCCGTCGGTTCATCCGACCGTCGGTGGTTGTTCGGCTGAACCAGAGCAATATTTTTGCCATTCGATCCCGGTGACGAGCAGTCCGTATGATTATCCTCTCCATTTTTATCCGAATGCGCACCGTCCTCCGGGGGCTGATGAAGCAGTTTGGTCAATTCGGTGGTTTCGTCATTATCAATGCACTTTTCACCACCATCGCCCTCATTACGCGACGACAATGGTCCGTAATTCTTATCGCCGTAACCGGGTGTAGAGGATTTACGTGATTCATCCATCGGAGCAAGAGATTCAGGATGTTCGTCACTATCCTCCGTGTCGAGCAGTGCGGAACTACGCTTCTCGGATGTACCATTTACCAATTCCATACGCTCCATTGCGCATTCCAACAATGTTCGATGCTAGTTTATTGGTGTCACTTATCCACACTGTACACTGAGTCATGTAATCGTGGCCCAACGAGTCCTCCAGCGTCGCTGTGGCACGGAAAAATCACCTCGTACGAGTCTCTTGACGTTATCGATTTTCTACCAGATCGTTTCGATGGTTTTTTTTCGCTCCTGCAGGGAAGTTTTGCTGTATTTTTTCCTTCACAACCTAGGACGCCCGTTTTACTCTTTGCCCTTCTGCACTTTCAAAACAAATCCTCCAAAACTAGCGAAGTGTTTTGACAGGCCTGCAAAGAAACACCAACACAGTCACGCACAAACTGTTGTTTGACATTCGTTTCTTCATAAAATCCAACATGTTTGGGGAACCTGCTTATGTAGCCTTGGTCCTATCTTTCGTACTTTCTACTAGATCAGTGAATGTGTGACAGAGTAAACAGTCTTCACTTTCATGTAGCGATCGCACTCTTGCACACTATGTGTTTGAAGTGATGGATGGTTCCCTCGGTTGCCATAAAAATGAAAACAAAACATTCGCTTGTTGATGGAATTCTCTTGAACGTTTTTCAAATCAAGAACTTATAATAATTACATCTGAGCTAATCAAACTGACAAAAAAATTTCAAGGAATCAAAATAAACGATTTTATTTCAACGTTTCTAACCCACTAACACCATACAGCAAATGCTGCAATTGTTGACATGTACCAGTTAAATGAACACAGTTTAAAACGATAATCAACCATTCATTTCATTTCTTATTCTTTACGAGCGCTTGGAGAAACGAAATCACTTCAGGATCGCGCATCAGTGAACTTTTCTTTTGATTTAGAATGCATGAAAATATGTCCATTCTTTGTCCGGTTTTCGGTGGCTTATCAGTTGATCCAGCTGGATCGCACGCCTCTCGGTCGTTCAACTCTCCATCTTGATCGGTAGAATTGATACTGCTGTTGGTAGTGTCGTTACTATTAGCCGCTCCAGGCGAAAGGAGCAGCTCGTTCTTGATTCCGTGAGCAGGGATTGTTGGCACCGCTGCAGCAGTTGAACTGGTAGTTTGTTTTGATCCATTCTTTATTTTTTGCCTCTTGCTTCGGGGCCCCGAAGTGCGGAAGGTTGAATTGGGTTTATCCTTCAAGTCGGTTTCATCCCTTGGCGAATCCTTGGTTGATTCTTGCAGTCGCTTCTTGACGTGCAGGTTTAACTTTTCTTTGATTTTGTTTTCACTTTTCTCGCTTGACTCCATAGCTAAGGCTTATCACAACATGTTGCTCAACACTTTCACTTTTCTGTGCTCTATCAGCTTACTATCGGGAGCTTCACGTCTTCGATGTAAACAAATAGCGGCATTCTTTATTTGCTGAAAGAATAATCTCAACTCACTGCAAGAATGAAGAAAAGGATAAGTCGTAAATAGACAAGTGTGCATATTTGTGTTGCTAATACCTTTTTGCATGGTTGGAACTAAAAAGTCCCACACGTATTTACTTATTTTTCCTAAACAATTCCTAACATCTGATCTGTCTGGCCAAGGTGCGCGAAAGAAAGGTCAAATCAACTAGATTTAGATATAGATTAAAAATTTTCATCATACGACAGTGAAATAGTAGAAATGCTTCAATAAACAGTTTTTCGCAAGTATAATACGAATCAAAACGTACTAGGTACCTACTAATTTACATATTTTTATAATTTTCTACATTTTGAAAACTCGTCGCCATTGTTTTTTGTCAGTCAGTTGTCATATTTTTATAAATGCAGTGACCTGGTTAACCACCCAGCGTTTTGTTCGGGGCTGGCGTGTTTGGCAGCTGTCATAATTTTCCTCGCAGTGAAAATCGAAGCGTGTGTTGTGTGGAAAGTAAAAGATTATTTAATTGGCAGAAGGAAAAGGATTGTGCAGAACTGGCCAAACAGTAAAACAACACACTGTTGATCATGTCGGCACACGATCAAATGCGGGCGATGCTTGATCAGCTGATGGGAACAGCTAGAAATGGTAAGTAAAAAATTGCTACCTCCAGTCCCGTCTGCGTATTGCCACTAGGGATTGTTATCAATGAGTTCGGTTTTTCCCATCCCCGTTCAGGTGAAACCAATCGGTACTCGGTGAAATTCTACGACAGCAAAGTATGTAAGAGTTTTCTATTAGGCTGCTGCCCGCACGAGATCCTCGCCTCGACGGTAAGTAGAGAATATTGAATTCCATCCACCTCTCAATGCTAGTTAACGGTATATTCCACTGTCCATTCCTTGTGATGTCGGCACACATCTCTTCCCCCGAAAGCATCCCTCCAATGTACGAACTAAAAACCGCACGACGTAACACTCACTTGATGTATTTACCATGATAAACTACTAGGTTCTACCGCGTGTCCCTTCCGTGTCGTGTAGAGTTTCGATTACTCTATTTTTTCCACTTGTCGCTTCTGTTCTATTTCACAGACGGTCACAACACGTCGCTTTTTCCTCATATGTTACTATAAATCATATCAAAACGCAATGATACAAAACGGTATAAAAATCATTGGGGAAAGCGAAGGTGCGTGTGATTGGTAAGTTTACATTACTTGCGATGGAACGAAAAATCATATGATAAGCTTACAACAGTATTCCATCCTCCCCCCTTGTATCAAAACTCTGTCGCCTTCTAGTGCAGAAGCGTGCAAATACCTACCTACCTTCCCATACCAATCGCTTAGGGCAGCTCCTCCGTTGGCACCGGCGCTCGTTCGCACAGAAAGAGTCATTTGCAGCGTGTCATGGGTACAGAAAATCCGCATGGCTCTCTCTAGCGTGACCTAATTGGGCCCCATGTGTTCTTGTCGCTCGAAGCTTGTAGCGACACACACAAGTAGCGCACGATTAATGGCAATGAGTTGATGAGGGACGATCAAGATGATAATCTGAAGCAGAGTCGTAAGTACACTGTACCCGAATCGTCGCACATCGGTTGTTACCCCTTGATGGAAACGTTTTCCAGTATATAACCCGTAGCACGATTGTTTTCACCCCTTCCTCCAAGATGCCAACGGTTTTAAAGTTCCCACACGCAAAACATACAAAAACCTACTTGCCTAGAGCGATTCGTGCTGGAACCGCCGAGGGGTTTGTGTCACTCTCTGCGATGCGGGTTGTAGAGAATGCTGCTGCTTCCTGGCGTACGTAAGTGTTTCCTATTCTAACCGTTTTCCAAAAAAATCAAACCCCAAAATTCCGTTGTTTCCTTACCCCTCTCACCTCAACCACCAGTGCCGGCGATATTGCGATAATCTGTTTTGTTTTGCATTTTGTTATACGACGAATTATCGAACGCAAACTCCGGGAACACTCTTCTCCAGTATGTATTTTTTCTGTTTGTTATTGTAATCACCGAGTAACCAAATTCAAATACCAATAGTGTTCCCATCTCGCCTAGGGATGTTCTGGGGTGCCTGACGAAAAACAAACCAAACATTTGTATACCCTAGCTCTGAGCACCACCCCCTGAGCCCAGATTGTGGCCATTGGTCTACGTTTGTGTTATCAGACGAAATAGAACAGGTTCTTTGTGGGTACGTATGACAACAGACAGAAATCTAACCGATTCGTATGCATTTGATCGAATCTCTTCCCCCAATGGACGTCTACTGTCCTGGTATCTTACGGGTACGTAATCTATTTCTACATCAGCAATTCTGACAGCAAACGATATGTCAAACAAAACAAATAGGAAAAGAAATAGTGTAGATTGTTGCAGCTGTAGTAAGGACGAGTGTGGCATTTAAAAATGTTTGTTGAGACTATCGTTTTTTGATTAAACAAACTTCTGGTTTGATAGAACTAACATTAGAGTTGATACGCAGGTAGAGTCCACAATAGTTTGCTTGTTTAACAGCTGCAGCAATCTTTTATACACTGCATACAATTTTTTAACTGTAAAAAGAAGAATGTGCAATTTGATAATGTTCGAACTTTGTTTACATAAGTATTCATTTTGCAGAGTGTCACAGAGGGTTCGAATTTATAAACTTTTGAACCGTAAATACCATAAATACTTGCATACATCCTTTTGATTTTATATAACGTACGTGCGTATAATAATTAAGTTAAAAATTAATCTTAAAACTACTCTGCAAAATGGACACCAATTGGATTGAGTCTGGAGAAAAGGGTAGGAAATGAACGACGGTCAATTCATGGTGCAAACTGAGCAAAAGAATGTTTCCAGTGGGCGTGTGTTATCATTTTGGGTGTGTATGGTGTTAATCGTTTGGTGAGTAACAACACAAGATCCATCATCAAATCATTACTGAAATATTGCTACTTCTTAGGTACTTCGATGAATTAGTCGAGTTTTACTTCTTTTTTTTTGTTGACCTTTTTCAATCAAAGTTTTGCATTTACAGGTGTTACATTTAGAATGCCCCAAACGCTACAGCAACAACAGAATCCAGAAATGGCCTATTTCCTTTGTAACAAATTATACTTTGTTTTGATGTTAAATCCTCTTTAAAATTGTGGCTAGTTGTTGCTATGGCGTTGTGGACTTCTTCTAATCGAAGCACCCGCATTGGTTGTCAAAGCGAAGCTGTTCCATTGAAGCTGAAAGGGTGCGATTTTTTGTTGTTTTTCATGCAAGATTTTGCTTCAGTTATCGGTATCCGTATGTCGCTGTTCCTACAAGGTACTAAACAAAAGATGGTTCTATTTTCTATTCTCTTCCATCTTCCTTACCTGCCTGTTTGTTGTCCCGAGCAGCGAATGGATTTAGGCGAATGCCCGAAAGTACACGATCTTGCCCTCCGAGCGGACTATGAAAATGCATCGAAAAATAAGGACTACTACTATGACGTCGATGTAAGTATCCATGCCTTTGCTCCAGATTGCTTAAAATTAACGTGCATTTTCCCCTCCCTTAGGCAATGGAGCACCTGCAAGCATTCATCAACGATTGCGATCGGCGCACGGAGGCCGCCAAAAAACGGCTGGCGGAAACGCAGGAAGAGCTGACGGCGGAGGTAGCCGCCAAAGCGAACGCCGTTCACGAGTTGGCGGAGGAAATCGGTAAGAAACTTGCAAAGGCAGAGGCTCTAGGTGAGGCAGGGCAGGTGGAAGAAAGCATGAAGCTGATGTCGGAGATCGAAGAGCTGCGAGGGAAAAAGACACGCGCCGAACATGAGTATCGAAGTTCGATTCCGGCCAGCACGTATCAGCAGCAAAAGTTACGCGTCTGCGAAGTCTGCTCCGCCTATCTGGGCATCCACGACAACGACATTCGGCTTGCGGACCACTTCGGTGGAAAGCTGCATCTGGGCTTCTTGGCAATCCGAGAGAAGCTAGCGGAACTGGAGAAAACGGCTGGCCCGCGGCAGAAGGAGCTTCGCAAAACGGGGCGCGATCGGGACCACGAGGATCGTAGTCGATCACGGTATGTGGGCGGACGGGAGCTAGATCGACGCTCCCGTGCGCTCGCCCGAAGCCGTGAACGAAAGGATGTGTAAGTGTGCACCACGGAGTTTAAGCAGTACGCTTCAATACGCTTCTCACTAACCACATTTTCTTTCCACTTTTTAGGCGAGAACCACGCAGTGGAGATGATCGCAAAGAGAAATCAGAAGGGTAAGTAGTGAGAGGATGCAAAGTAGACGTTTTCGGCCAGGTTTATCAAAATCTCATAAAACAAAATCCATAAAAAAACGTCGAAAACTTCTTACCTTCCTTGAAAAATGTGTTAGTGACTGGGGTTAAAACTGATGCTTTTATTTTCAGCCGAGACCGAGAGCGTGAGCCCCGCGATCGGGGTGACCGTGAACGACGCAGGTCACCGGATCGTACCCGTCGATCCCGTAGCCGCGAGCGCAGCCGCGATCGAGACCGTCACAATGATCGGAACAATGATCGCCGTCGGCGGTCGCGGTCCCGCGAACGATCCAGACGGTAAGCATCAATCATTCTGTAGAGATCATTCAAGCACACATAGGCACGTAGCATCCGGGTTCGTCATGGGGTCAGCGGCAGCGGTTGCGGTATGTCAGGAATGTCCAGGTACGCTAGGAGAAACAGCCGATTCAAAACACAATTGTAACACAGTTCTCTGTAACGGCCGACAACCAATAATGACCCTGACCATCGATGGAATGGCTCTTACTTGTAAGCATAGCTGTACCTTCTGATTTCTTTCGATTAATCTTTCAAACACTTTACTCCTTGATTCCATCACGATATGATTTCAACGTAGACGGTACGTAAACGTAACAAAAACTTTACATCATATCTCTGTGTTGCTCAAATCATTGACCGACGGAGATATTTCAGTAGCAAATTATTGATTCGTTATGATACAGTTTAATAGTATTTTATACATGTCTCCAAATGATAACGAGTGTTCTAAGAACTGGAATTTTTTTTTAATGAATCCACCACATTTTCCTCCGATAGTCGCGCTGTTTTTCTTTTGGTTTTTTTGTCACAACTTTTGCTATTTGGCAATGCATGTTTATAAAAAGAAGTCGATAAATTGACTCAGTCCCTTAGTGTGTTCGGAGAAAGTGTTTCAATGGGAAACTAGTAGAAATTTCAGAAAAAAAATAATACAGTGTGTTGTACGCGGAACCAACAACGACGACATTCGAATCAGGATGGTACACAGGTCCACCTAATTGGCGCAATTCAGAGTACGTATTGAATATTTAAAAAAGGGAATCTAAATAGATCATTACCACCTTTTTCCCGACCGTGAGTATGAATTAAATTTAAAATTAGGAAGCATTTTTTCTGTAAGAGCACACAAACTACACTGTGTCTGGATGAGGAGAAAAGGAAGAAAATTTGATCGTGTGACATGCTATTCAATTAAATTGCTACCGGTTTTCGAGATTGAACATTCTATAGCACCATACATTAATACTCTTTCTATTCGCAACCGGTGAGGAATATTATCTTGTTGGGATTATTTTATTTGTTCCACTTTTTGCATGCTGATTTAATTCTGCAGGATGGAAGTAAACTCTATTGCTACTGGGAAAAGTTTGTGAATGGTGAAAGTAGTTTGCAATGAAATGATTGATGAACAAGTAGTACGTTGTTCGATCAACTGCAGAAACACTTACGACAGGAAGTTACATAAAGCGCGAGGTTTTCGTTTCATTTCTTTCAATCGGTACTGTGATGAAAACACATGAACAAATTTAGGCATTTGTTTTGCGTTACAAAATAATGTTTCTGTCGTTTTTCACACACATTTTGTAGGTGTTAATAAAAATGAACATTTATGTCATACAGAATTATGCGTCCGTCGTTTATTGATGTCCGAAATGGTTATCTAAATAATTGTTACATTGTACATTTTACCTTCATGCGTATCCATTAATAGTGCTTTGCTTGCGAACGGCCCTATTTGAAACCGCTGGAAAAAATTAAATGTTCGTTTTTGTGTGCCGTATCGTAATAACGCCTACGTTGATATGGTTAAAATAGGTGTTGGTTCGAATCCCGAGTCTGGCACCCCCCGGTATTACGAACGGCTGACCACCGATCTAATAATATACCGTCTATCGGTCACAGTAACTCTCTTCGGAGAGAGGCCTTGTCCCACTTGGGGATGTTGAGCCACATAAGAAGAAGAAGATATGGTTAAAAGAAAAAATTAACCGTCAGCCTTCTGAAGTTTTTGTACTTATATTTTCAGATAGCTTCTGATTGGATTGTCGTATCGGCATGGAATTTAAATAATGCCTAGTGAAATTACTTTCTATCGTTTTATCAATGCAAAGAAAACTTCAAAGGAATAAAACAATTTTTATCTCCATTATTTGGTTGATAACCCTTACCTGTATAACCGGCGTATTCGGGTAGTTCATACATTTAGTATGGGTGATTCCATTTTTCTGCACTTCAGACTATATATTTTTATATTGAGACGTCAGTGTTGAGATTTCAGTAAATATACTTCAGGGTGTTTTGCAACATTTTGTATACGAGTCATAATTTTAAATATTTACGTTCGAAACATATGGTTGTCTATACGTAACTTCACTTTTTATGTTTTCTTTTTCGTTGAAACATCTTTTGACATTTCGCTAGCTGGATGTTTGTAAACAAATGTAAGGCGGCATACTGTTTTTAGTCGTCCTTGTACCAGCTCGTAACAGTCAATTAGCTGCTTATTCATTTTCGTTTAACTATGGAGGCTACTATCGAAAACCTAGCAACTATTTGTCGGTTTTGTTTGTGCAACAGTGGTTTAATAGAACTTTCGGAGGCCTTGCGTACATCCGTCGCTGTGGAGGATGTGGTGCATTGCACTGGAATTAAGGTACATCATCAAAACGATGATTTGATTTTATGCAAAAATTTCAATGGGTCACATTTTGATTTACAGATTTCGGAAAAAGAAGAACTACCTTACGCCATTTGCAATGTCTGCTGCAAAATCATCAAAAACTCAGTTAGTTTTCGTAATACGTGTAGGAAAAGTGATACCATCCTTAAAAAAGTCCTTTCCCTAATGGAAGTAGATACAAGTACTAGCATACCCTTTGGGGGTATAGCTCCAAAAGTGGGAACGTTGTTGGAAAACGCTGCAGAAAATTACACTGAAACCATTACGCTTGATGAATCGGATTCCGATGATTCCCTCCCTTCGCTATACGGAGAAGCTATGCAAGAAGCCTGGAATGATAATCCATCAACTGCACAAAACGAAGAATGGCTCATATCATCTCCGAATGAACAGGAACTTGAACATACGCCTGTTGTGGTCTGTGAAGAGGAAGAAAACAATGCTTCCAATAGTGTGGTGGACCTAGATCAGAATCCAATATCGAAGGACGATAGTGATTCTGATAGTTCTATACCTTCACTTTATGGTGAATCTGAGGTTCCTGCGCCTAAAACAGACTCTATTACTAAGGATGTGAACGAAGACAAAGTACAGTGTCATTTGTGTGGAACATTTCAGCGCTATTTCATTCAGCATTTGAAACGAGTGCATCAGAAGAAGAATAGATATTCATGCCCATACTGCCCGAAAAAACTGACCGAAAGACATTATCTTAAAGATCACATCAATACATGGCACAAAAAGAACATAATGTACACGTGTCATCACTGTGGTAAAGGATACACAAATTATACTAGCTACTTCTACCATACAGTATGTATTAACACTGTTTCTTTTCCTTTAAGCAACTGAACTCATGATTTAAAAACAAATATGTTTTCAAATTTCAGACCAACTCGCATGGAAAGAGCGACTCGTATGAGTGTGAAACATGCGACAAGAAATGGAAGTCTGTTGATTCATACAAAAAGCATATGAAATTACATTCAGTGACTGCTATAACATGTAAGGATTGTGGAAAGATTTACCAAAACACGTAAGTAAATGCTAAATCGTATGTATAGATACCAAGAATCAAACATTTATTTTATTTTTTGTAGTGCAACGTTCGAGCAACACCAACTTCAATATCATCCCACAGTTTTGCAGTCAGATCGGATTGTAAAGGCTGAACACAAATAAATCACAATTTTATTAAAATTATATTACACAGGTAGGACAGCATGAACTAATAGCCGAAAAAATGAATATGAAACGGCGGCGCGCCCGCAGCGAGCGGACTGCGCTAGGTCTACCGAAAAAGGGAGTTTGTTATAAATTTGTGAGATAAGGGCCCCCGTGGGCCCCCCTCATACCGCACCACTAGGTTGATAGCGTAGCCGAATATTAACGGACCACAAAACGGTTTAAATATTCGTAGGTTGAAATTAACGAACAAATGTATGACCCATTGCATACGTTCCAGTATGATATCACACAAGAGGTGTAGCCAGAACCGGTAAAATGGCGGCAGGGGCCTCATTTACTCTTTTACCGTCTTAATTTCTTACAACGGTCAGTTATTTCCACAAAACTTGCCCTTTTTGTTGGTGCAAACAAAGCACCCATTAAGATTTTCGATTGCGGAACTTTGGAAAATATATCAATTCCAGACGATTTTATTGGCTCATGTTGATGAATATAAAAAAAGATTTCGAATCAATAAACTGTTTTCTCGAGGAAATGAAGTGAATGAAAATTTGGTTTAAAAACGGAGGTTTAAATAAAACATCGGTTGTCTAAATGCGACTTCATCCAAGCAATACGCTTTCTTTTTTATTTGTACAGCGTTTTGACATTTCGTCAAACTTTTGTTTGCAAACAATTGGTGGTAAAGTTTTGGTTGATATTTTTCACTGGTTGCAACAGATTCGGCTAGTTTTAATTGTTCTTTCTTTAGCGAATGTTCAACTATGGCGTCTCGAATCAAAGAAATAGGAACCGTTTGTCGGTTTTGCTTGTGTAAAGAAGGATTGATTGCCTTGTCGGACGCAATCGGCTCGGTGTTCGCTGTCGAGGACGTGTTGTATTACACGGGGATTCAGGTTCGTTCGTTATAACTTCATGTTTGTCCACAATATAAAAATTTAAAGAGACTTGACTGGATTTGCAGATAACTGGAAATGAAGAGGTACCCTACGCCATCTGCCATGTATGCTGCAAAGTCATAAGAAACTCAGTCAGGTTTCGCAGTACGTGTTTGAAAAACGATACCATCATGAAAAGGTTACTTTCCTTACTAAGGGCAGAAAAAAGTACTAGTGAGCCTTCTGAGTGTACAGCTCCAAATATGGGAATCTCCTATGAAAACACCTTCGGAAGCAACACTGAGACAATAGCGTTGGATGATTCAGATTCCGAAGATTCCCTTCCATCGCTCTATGGAGAAACTATGCAAGAAACATTGAACGAAACTGTGCCATCTGTAGAAAGTGAGGAAAGGATAACATCGTCTACCATCGAAAAGGTATCTTTTGATCATACTTCAACAGGGAACTGTGAGCAGAATGAAAAAAGCAGTGCCAATAGTATTGAAGACCAAAATGACAGTGATTCTGATAGCTCTATGCCTTCACTTTACGGTGAAAGAGAGATTTCCCCACCAAAACCTGAATATGTTACAAAGGATGCGAACGAAGGTAAAAAATTGTGCCATTTGTGTGGCACTTTTAATGTTGATGCGGTGAGTCATTTGAAACGAGTACATGAAAAGGAAATGAAATTTTCATGCCCATACTGTCCCAAGCAACTGAAAGAGAGATACCAGCTTAAAGATCACATCAACACATGGCATAAGAAACAGATAAAGTATACATGTGAACACTGTGGTAAAGGATACACTAATCATGGCGGCTACGTCTACCATTTAGTACGTATCATTTCGTTTCCGTACAGAAATTGAATTGATAATTTAAAAAACAAAAATGCTTTGGTAAAATTTCAGGCCAACTCGCATGGAAAGAGCGACTCGTATGAGTGTGAAATATGCGACAAGAAATGGAAGTCTATTGATTCATACAGAAAACATATGAGATTGCATTCAGTGACTGCTATAACGTGTAAGGATTGTGGAAAGATTTACCGAAACACGTAAGTACTTAAATGATAATTTTGACGTAAACCAAGAAATAAAAATATGCTTTAATTTTTTTTAGTATAACATACGAACAACACCTACTTCAATATCATCCCACATAGGAATGCAATAGGATCGGATTGAAGGCAAAACATCTACCGAGATGGGAATTCTCGATGATTTTGTAGGAGCACTTAAAACACATTTGCTTGCTCTCATAATCGGGCTGGTGCAGGTCAGTTCGAAGTCATTTTGAAAGGAACTGTTTTCTGTTGATGATAACGCTTGGATATTTATGATCCTCATCCATACAGGCTATTGAAGAATTTTTCTACTATGAAAACTTTCATAATAATAAAAATATAAAAAAAATTTGAGCCTGAAGTTTACTCAAAACATTGGTGTCTAAATTTGACTTAATTTTTCATGTTTTCTTTTTCATCGGCAGAATATTTTGACATTTCGCTGGAGGTTTGTTAGTAAACAAATTTACATTCCTTCAGTTCAGTTCTTTTACGTTCCTTGCGCCAGATTCTAGTTTTGATTGTTAGTTCTTTAGCGAATGTTCAACTATGGCGTCCCGAATCAAAGAAATAGGAACCGTTTGTCGGTTTTGCTTGTGTCAAGAAGGATTAGTAGCTCTGTCGGAGGCGATCGGTTCGGTAGTCGCTGCCGAGGACGTGCTGTATTACACGGGGATTATGGTTCGTTCGTAGCTTCCTTCATGACTGTATACAATGGAAACAAATTCTAAGGAGCCTTGGTTTGATTTGTAGATATCTGAAAAAGAACAGCTACCCTTCGCCATCTGCCATGTTTGCTGCAAAGTCATAAGAAACTCAGCGAGGTTTCGCAGCACGTGTATGAAAAATGATATCGTCTTCAAAACGCTGCTTTCGGTACTGAATACAGACAACAATGTTCCTGATTCGCCCGAGCATACAACCATAAGCATGGCCACTTTGTTGAAGAACGCCACCGGATGTAACACTGAGACAATAACGTTGGATGAATCAGATTCCGATGATTCTCTCCCATCGCTTTATGGAGAGGTCATGCAAGAGGCTTGGGATGATATTGCACCATCCGTAAGAAGTGTAGAAAGCGTGACCTCTACTATCGAAAAGGAATCTGGTGATCATACGCCAATTTCAGTATGTGAGCAGAATGAAAAAAGTACGTCCAATAGTGTGGTGGGCCTACAAGTTATAACGGTGGACGATAGTGATTCTGATAGCTCTATGGCTTCACTGTATGGTGAATGTGAGATTCCCCCACCAAAACCTAAATATGTTCCTAAGGAGTCGAACGAAAGCAAAGAACTGTGCCATGTGTGTGGTACTTTTCAACAATATGTTAAACATCATATGAAACGATCACATGAAGAGAGAATTCGACTTCCTTGTCCACATTGCCCGAAGCTCCTATGCGACAAACATCATCTAAACGCCCATATAAACACATGGCACACGAAGGACATTATGTATACGTGTGAGCAATGTGGTAAAGGATATACAAATTCTAAAAGCTACGTGTACCATTTAGTACGTATTCTTATTTTAATTTTCTGTTTTCAAATTGAACGGATAATTTAAAAACCAATATGCTTTGGTAAAATTTCAGGCTAACTCGCATGGAAAGAGCGACTCGTATGAGTGTGAAATATGCCACAAGAAATGGAGGTCTATTGATTCATACAGAAAACATAGAAAAGAACATTCAGTGAGTTCTATTACGTGTAAGGATTGTGGAAGGATTTACCAAAACACGTAAGTAAATGATAAATTCCACATAAACCAAGCAATAAAAATATGCTTTCAATTTTTGTAGTGGAACATTCGAGCAACACCTACTTCAATATCATCCCACATAGGCATGCACGAGGATCAGAACGAGCAGAACACTTGCAAGGCTACGAATGCTCGAGTACGTTATTATGTTTATTCTTCAGTTTTCTTTTGGCTGTAAACTTATCGTTGACAAGAAACAACTTTGGTACATTTTCAGGCGAACTCTCATGGTACGAGCGATTCGTATAAGTGTGAAACATGCCACAAGAAATGGAAGTCTATCGATTCATACAGAAAACATATGAGATTACATTCAGTGAGTGCTATTACGTGCAAAATTTGCAGCAGGACTTATAAAAAAGAGTGAGTTTTGGCTTAATATTACGGTTGTCATAAGTCTAATATGATTTCATTTTTTTTCTTTAGCGCCTCCTACGAGCAACGCCTACTTTGATATCATCCGACATAGTCTTGTAGTTGACTCAGTTTTCTCTACAATTTGGTTTAGAATAGAAGAAAGATACTGAGAGTTGTTAGATTGATCTTGTTTACAGTTGCTAACTAAGCTCGTTATCCCAATAGCCGTTAAATCGTGGAACAACGCTGTGCTTGCGGAATGTTGCTAAAGATACAAGTGAAACCGATTTTATATAACATAGATGACATAAATTGGCTTAAGAAATAAAGAACTATGCATCTCCAGGATGCACATCAAGTGTTTATTAGGCTTTTCATTATTTTTATATGCAGCGTTTCGTACAGGTGAGCCATTGAGGCAGGTCAATGAACGATAAAATTTGCTTTCGAAACTATATTTTCTTTTCTGTCCCGATTGTTTGTAAAATTCAAACTGACAGACGATAAGTTGTTGCTTGGCAACACTGGTTTGGGGCAACGCTGCACAATTTGCCGATGTGTTTCAAGATGACGTTTGAATGTTTTGGGCATCGGCTTTTTCAGTTTTTTTTACGCGTTGTGGCAAAAAATACCGCACGCGAAGACTGAGCTGTTGCAACAGTCCAAGAACAAACTGTGGCTGAGTAGGATATCGGGAGTTTTGCACTTTTTGATACGCGTACTATATCTACTCTTTAACAATGAAACTGTAAAGGCGTGACAAGAGTGATAAATTGCAATAATGTTGACCACCGAGTTTGTTCAACTGATGCTGCTATTTGGCTCCGGTTCCGTGTTTTTCCTTTTCGTTGTGGTAAGCAAGGGGATGTTTTGGGTCATGTTTCGCACCTTAATTTAATGCCCTGTGGTTCACCATTTTCTAGCTAGGAATAGTTTTGAAAGTCACGACTACGGCTTTTCCAAAAATTGTTCGCTTCAAGGATGAACAGTTTTATACGGATCCCACCAGCGGGGAAAAGCTTCCGTTCCCATCGCTCGCGGACGAGCCCACGTTGAAACTAAGCGTTATCATCCCTGCCTTTGACGAGGAAAAAAGACGTACGTTGTTCAACTGTTATAGAAAAGGTTTGCATTTAATGATACCGATTGTAAATTTTAGTGCCCATAATGCTGGACGAGTGTCTGGAATATCTCGACGAACGGTCGCGGAAGGAGAAAGACTTCACCTATGAAGTGATCGTCGTCAGCGATGGAAGCCGCGATCGAACGGTGGACGTGGCGCTGGAGTACGTTAAGCGGCACGGTACGGAAAAGGTGCGCGTCTTGGCGCTGGTGCAAAACCGTGGCAAAGGGGGTGCCGTACGGATGGGCATGTTGAGCAGCCGGGGGGAGTTTTTGCTGTTCGCCGACGCAGACGGCGCCACAAAGTTTGCCGATTACGGCAAGCTCGAGCGAAGCATCGCACAGCTGAGCGGTACTGACTGGCACCGGGACGCACTGGCCATCGGTTCGCGGGCCCATCTGGAGCAGGAAGCGACTGCCAAGCGGACGTTCTTTCGCACGATCTTGATGCATGGGTTCCATTTTCTCGTGTGGACGTTCGCGGTGAAACGGGTGCGTGACACGCAGTGCGGCTTCAAGCTGGTGACGCGTTCGGCCGCCCGCAAGCTCTTCCAGGTGATGCACGTCGAGCGGTGGGCGTTCGACGTGGAGCTCCTGTTTATCGCCCAGTCGTACAACATTCCGATCGAGGAAATCGCCGTCAACTGGACGGAGATCGAGGGTTCCAAGCTGACCCCGTTCTGGTCGTGGCTGCAGATGGGGCGAGATCTGATGCTGATTTGGTTCCGGTACGCCATCGGGGCCTGGCAGTTGCGAAAAGAGCATTCGAATTAGGGCAGCGACAATCCCGGTTCCCAGTTGCTGGCCGATAGTTTAAAGCATTTTCTTTCTTTTCGTTTAGGATAGAATTGTCGGAAAAAAATATTTTATAATAAGTAAACTGGATGTGTCCAATAAAAACAAAACAAGCTTATGCCCGCTCGATACTGCATTCCTTTGGTTTTCGAAGTCGATCAAAATAAAATTTCATACCATTCCGATGAAGTCACAGCATCGCAACTGACAGCACGGCTCATGTTGACGTTCGCTCCAACTGGCAGCAACTTGTGTTTCTTTTTCTGCCCGCAGCTGTCAAAACAACAAGCGCGACTCGCGAGATCGCGAGAAGTTTAGCGCAGAAAAACATCACACACAGTCCGTGCGTATTTTCGGCGAGAGTGTAACGCAGTTCTGCAGTATCGTGTTCCGTAGTTTGTTAAACGATTCCATGTGCTTCCTGGGAGCGTACGGGTAAAGTGCATTGGTTTTTAGTGCGTTCGTTATGTTAACTGTATTCTGGCAGCATCGTCAAAACACACATACATACGAGTACCATCTCCCAAACTGCCCGTTTGTCAGTCGCGTTCCCGGTGCTGGATTGCTTCTTGCGCCGTAAGTTGATCGCGATTCGAAGTCTGGAAGTTCTTTTCCGTACCATTGAGATCATTCTCCAGGCGCACACACAAACACATACTGCCAAGCGTTTGTTGTGTTCCCACCCGTCCTCGTTGTCGTGCGCTACCGTGCGTGGTTCTTGGCTGCCAGACGAACGAAAACCAAAAAAAAAACCGGAACGACGGAAACGGCGGCGCGGACCAGTCGAAATCTCCATTTCCAGCCGCCTGTGCGTAGGCTGCAATCAAGTCCTTCCTTAACTCAACGAGAACGTTCCGCTCGATGGAAACCGCCTGGTCGGTTCCATGGTGCCTCACGGGGTCTGTAGTACGGTTCGCTTCTTTCGTGTAGTGTGTTGCGTTCGGTGTCGCGATCAAGTGTTGGTCCGGTTCGCCTCGAAGGGTCAGCCATCGGTCATAGGGCACACCGCGGACGGTGCCATGTGCGTGCGACAGTGCTCCATCGGGTGTGTACGCGCAAATAAATTCCCTTCCCGCTCGTGCAATCGGCTCGTGTTTCCTGCTGCCCTTCAAGGATCGACCAGTTGCGTGATAAGTGGTTTCGCAGCGCACAATCAACTCCATTGTGAAGAAAACGGGAGAAAAAGATCTGAAACGGCTTGACGACGGAGCGAAGCAGGAGTTGGTGACCGCAAATCTAGTTAACAGCGTTGCTACGCCAACGCACATGCGAAACACATGTGGCTGGCCGTTCACAGTTGAACAGAAGAGGGAGGAACACAAGATCACTACCGTCGAGTACCAACAACTCCTCTGTGAAGTTGCTGTTGATACTGGAAATGTATTGGAAGGTTTAATTTAGAATCAGGGACGGCACCAGTGCAATCCAACGATCATCACCATTCCTTATCTGCTATTCTTTGAAAACGGGAGAATTATCATTTTAGGCCTACCGAGCACCATTGAGTGGATCAGCTGTACATTAGAATCGTTATTATTCATCGCCGTTACTTATGAGTAGCCTACTTAGACCCTCCAAGAAAATTATCACTTTCACCCTGCTTCTTTTTCCCGATCCATTGGCCAACTCCTGTTTTCGTAACAAAGCTTATATTTCTTTTCATTCCCACTATTACCGCTGTTCCTTCGATTTGTCATCAGTTTTTGAAGGAAAGCACGAACACCGGAGGAGGGGGCTCGTCATCACCAGCATCCAAAACATTACCGTGCGATTGCGTGGAATGGCTACGATTTCCGCTCGGAGCGAGGGGCCGGTTTTACCGGTGATATTGGTCCAGTGGCCAATTGGGCATACTTCTTCTCCCCATATGTGTCCTCTATCGTGACTGGACAGGTGGTTAAAGAAGGCACGAAAAAGATTGGTTGAGTCATCCATCCAGCGAACCTCCTTTTGATTGATTTCGGACAACCGTCTTCAACGTGCGCCGGAGGTAAACCGGATCCTTTGCCTTGTACGGGCCTGGCAATTTGTTCCACCTGAAGGGCCTGCAGCGGGAAAGGTTATCAGTTTTCCACTTTCCACCGCTAACCGGTGTGATGTGATGTCATGCCAGAAGAATGCATCGATTTCTGCAAAGGTATGTGCAGGGGTCCAACACGGCATCTTGGTGACGATGGTGTGTGATTTAAATTCCTTTTTTTCTACCGATCCGGGAGGAACCGGGAAGGGTTGTAAAGGGCTCCATAAAACGATCATGCAAGCTACCGATGAGTCAAAGAATGTGTCTTTAAATGCCCCATTTCTTGACTCACTCTGTTGGATAAGAGATCCTTCGTGCACTTGCTACGGTGCGAGCAAGTAGGGAAATATGTATAATGGTTTTCGAATTATTCTGATAAGTAAAAACCAATTTTTTCCTCAGCCAATGTTAGGACGGATTTCACGTCAAATCCAGCGCGACATCGCTTGGGGGTGAGAGTATAACTTCACCAAGAGTCAGAACTTGTCGGCCGAGGCGAAGATCACCCACCGACTTGTGAATCGCCGTTCCAAGAATTGCCGCTCGGACGTGGTTTTTCGTTCGAGCGAAACAAATAAAACCCCCCGATCGATGCGATCGGAACAAATCTGAACGTTCGCTGAATTAATTATGCCATTGTGTCGCGCCTGAACCGCACAGCGGTCTTTCTGTCCTCCGGGCCAGTTCCGCAGCCCGTGGTCATACTTGGAAGTTGAAACAAAATGAAAAAAAAAATCGAATCCTGTCGCTATGCGAATTCGCCCGTATCCCAGCATTATCTCCCGATAGTCCCAGACTTATGGATGGATTGACCACTGCCTTTTTTGCGCTAATGCCTATGCAAATGAACCGGTTCCGGGCCGAGTTCGGAGGTGGAACTTGGTTTTTCTTCTTTTCCAGCCGCGTGTCAAACGTGTCGTTGACGTGCTCGCGCAGATTTCCCCCCGTTTGCGTTCGAGGTACGTTGTAAATTTTGGGCCGAACGCCCAGCAGGGGGTCATATATGAGCCCCCCGTTTCCTTTGGATGTCTTCCAGATTATCGGTATCGGGTGAGGTTGATGCAGTTGGAATAATTTCCTCCGAGAGTTTCGTGTTTGTTTATTTTTTCTCTGGTGCGCTTCATGGTGTTCAAAACGCACACGTTCAGGGTCTTCCCGACGCTCGGTTCTTCTACGACTGTCCCGCCGTCATAATCTCCCCCGGTGGACAATTATGTTGCTTCCCAAGATAAGAAGATTGTAGGCCATCGATTAAATGTTAATCGCAGCGATGAACAAATCTTCACGCTGGGCAGTGATTGATCGTTTTGTTTTGTTTTTGCTTGTCCTTTCCTAGAAGGTGCGTATCTAGTGTGTCGTATAGATTGTGACAAAAATGAGCTGAGACGGTTTTCCTTTGGAAGCATGGAACAGTGTCACCAGTTACGAAGCAATTTGTTGGTGGGTTAATATTTAGTCTCAAGTGAATTTGTACCGAAAGTGATCGCGTGTGAATCGTAGCTAGAAAATGTGCATCGTTGGGTGAAGGTGCATTCTCCTCAGTAACCGGTGGCCATAAGGAAACCATACCCGCTTCGCAGCAGCTTGGTGCGAAAACCAGGGAAATATATTTATATAGATAGTCAAAGTCTCGGGTCCTGAAACGGACCTCACCAGTCTCTGCTAGTCGATGCCGGAACTAGTCGGTGCAACTAGTCCATTTACAATAGCAACCGGAAACAGTTCGAGCGGCAGGCGGCGCCCCGCACGACGATGATGACCGAACGGCGCAGCGATTTCGTGCTGAAGGGCGGCTACATGGTGAAGCGATCGCAGAACAAGAAACGCTTCACGCCGGTCAACTACAAGACGCGCTGGTTCGAGCTGACGCGCTTCTATCTGTCCTACTACGACATCGGGAACCTGGAGGTAAGTGAAGCGTGGCCAACCGTTCCCCCCTGCCCTCGTTGCCCGTGGACGACTCGTGGTTGATGACTGCGTTTTTTACCCCAACTAACGATGGTGCAAATTAATTAAAAAAACACCATTTAAAAACACGAACACACACCCATACGAAACCTAAATTAATCCCAACCGAGATCATTTAATTCGAGTCCCGCGAGAGCATGCTGTCGATCGCGAGCGATCGCGGTAACATATTAACAAGAAGGGATTTGTTTTTGTTCTCGTCTCGTTTTCGTTCCATTCCGTACCGCGCGAGTTTGTGATTAACTTAGATGCTCTCCCAAACAATACTAATTAAGGATCGACCGATTGAATCGTTCTCGCTTGCAATGGAAAATTAAACAAATGCCACTCAACAAGCTTAATCGTATCGGTTACCGTATTTAGCGGATTGCAGAGCGCAATTAATTTGCGAGAATTTTGCAAGTATCCATGGAACAACAGCTTATATCAATGTTTTATCATATTTTTACTTACTACTATTGAAAATATTGGCTTTTGTTGATTACTTAAAAATATTTGTATGTAGATAAGGCTTGTAGCCTTGTTGTAAGAGGGTTTTAATAATGTGAAAATAAACTTTACCAACTTGTGAGTTTTTTTTCTAAATCGTGACAATATTTTAACAAAAATTAGTATGCTTTACGTTTAGTTTCAAACATCATGCTTTGGAGAATATTACACTAAAAAAAGAGAAAACTAATTTCTTTTTGAAACTTTACTTGAAGTGAGGTAACTTAAATTAGCGCATCTGTTTTCCTAAAATTCGGTAATCGACTCCATTGTTGTATTGTCTAAAAAAGGAAAAGAACTTAGTTATTCGAATCTCGTTAAGATAAACCCTTTGAAATCAAATTAAATTGTATTTTTATCAAGAGAAAAATAACAATTCATCAAATGTTTTTTTAATAAACGATCAACAGTTTTTTGCAATTTAATTCAACGTAAATATATATAAACATAGTCCTTTTGTCATAAGAGCAAGTTTGTTTTATTATGAACTGCTGTGTTAGGTGTTGAAACATGGTTGTCCAAATTGAGTCGATTTGTTTTTCGCGACTTAAACTCACAGTACACACCCCTTAATCTACCCTCAACACCAAGCGTCAAGTGCCAACCACCATATAGAACATAAAAACCTAACCATCATCGCACGATCGTCATCTCTTCATCGCCTCATCGCCCGATCATGTGCTGTTGTGTGCGCCTTTCCATCGATCATTGTCATCGCCGCGCTTTGCCGTTTGGGAAGGGCGAAACGCATTTCATCCCACCGACGCCACTCAATTAACCCATAGTGCTGCTCGATCAATGAATGTGCCTAACCTAACTGTGTGTTTCCGCGTGTTGGATGTGGTTCTGGGACTTGGTTTTGGTGGGAAAGGAGAAGAGAGAGAAGAGGCCGTCGGTAAACATTCGACTGTATTAATCCGCGCCTGGGCCACCCAGTGTCGTCGTCCCCAACGCTCATATGTCGATAGCCGATAAAGGTACCCTGAAAAGCTGTGCGAGACTGCAATCGATCAATGTCAGCGTGGCGAAGGTGGACGCGCGAAATTGCGATTTTGGCGGGACTTCGCAATTCCGGCAATGGGATCCCTATCCTGTTGTTTGTGTTCTGTTTATTTCTCCCAGATTTCGCTGTTCTTCATCCTAATCTTTTTTCATCCCGTGTTGAGATGATTTGTCCTTTATCCCGTTGTCCCTCAAATTTATCTTTTTTCGTTTAATCTTCATTTCAATTCATCTATTTTTTGGAGGTTGTTTAACGAAGCATTCAAAACACTTTCGTTAATTTAATGTGTTCAAGCCTAAAACACATTGAAAACAGGTTATAATAAGAAAAAAAGGCAGACAACCAGAGATTAGTTATTTGTAACGTGAATGTGTGCGGAATGTTTGATGCGTGTGAACTAGAATAGACGAGAAAGCCTTTCGCTAGGAAAGTGTTGCATGCCTCTCGACGGACTGCTCGTGACTAATCGGTTGATGATAACGTTAGGAAGTTCCTACACCCAACCAGGAGGAGGGTTGGAATAGTTTGCGATTTTGTGTGTAACAAAGAAGGTAAATAAAATGAAAGGTTTTCATTCCAATAATAGTATAAAATAGTACGCTATTTGCATGACATGATTTTTGTTTTGCACATAGATGAGTAGCTCTACCAAAACGTATTATTTATTTCCTGCACTTCCTAGTTCGCGCTTTGAATAGTTTAAACGATATTATTAATATGTGTGTAATGAATTAGGATTATGTAAATATGTCTTTCTTATCTCTCTATCTCTCTCCTTTATGGTTCGTCCTTTCGTCTGACAGATCACTTCGTTCACGATCGTACTACTTCTTCGACAATAAAATTAATAATCACTAACCAGTGATCACACTGTTCGTTGTGGCGTATGCGAACCTTTTTAAATCCCTCCCGGCGCGAGATGAGGTATCACCGCTTCGCGTCGTTTATCGCAAATCAGCCTCGCTTGTCTCCTTTTAATTATCCAATTCACCCGAAGGTTGTGAAGATGTTCCCCATAGATTGACCGCATCGATCGACCACCACGATCCGGATTTTCTAACAAGCTGATTAAAGAAGCCGCTACAAATCGCGTTGTCTAGTTGGGATCCGAACTTCTCTCGCTGAACTCCTCCCCCGGAAAGCGGCAAACAACAAACAAACAAATCATTTGAATACAAAAAAAAACAAATCGCCATCGAAGCGGAAACACCGGAGCCGAAAAGGGGAGGAATTTCGGTGCGGAAAAATTGGGGATCAAAAAACGACGAAATAATTCGCCGAACAATATCAGCGTGTCGGGACGCTGTGAAGTTGCGCGACTTAGACACGCAAATGTAACAGCCTTCAGTATCACCTTCCGAAAGGGGGGGAAGGGGGCGCCATCAAGGGGCATGGTCAGGGAAAAGGAACTGCGGGAGGGAAGGTTATCCGAAAGGATTCAATTTGGTTGCGCCCTCCGAAACTCGGCCAGCTAATGATTCACTCGGCGGCGAGCGGCGTCTGTTAAAGAGTGTGCGATTTAATAAATTTGATATTTACTCCAATCCGCGATCGTAACGGTCCGATATCGCGAAGAAGGAAACGAGTTCGAACGCGTTTCTTAAGACGCTCCGGGTCCGATCGGGGGTCAGGTTCCGTTGCTCGCCTGGTGGTCCGAATCCGAGTGTCAGCGGTGATTATGTTTTAGCGGCGGATTTTAGCGGATGTGCGCGGTTTGGCTTCCTTTTTTCCTCTTCTTCTTCGCTCCAGATAGAGATGCGCCAATGGGTGGTTGATATTTTTCGTTCCTTTTATTTGAATTATACCTTCGCAACCGACTTTACGCCGACAATCTGGAAGGTTGTTTTTTATCATTAGGAATTGGACATGTTAAACGTTGTCGAGGTGGATTTTTCACTTCCCTCCTTCCCTCGACTTTTGGAGCAAAATATATATTCAGCAGGTCCGCAAAAAGATGATGATGATGATGATTGTCTTAATATATTTTCGCTAAAGGCTTTGTGTTCTCGGCGAAATAATCGCTGATTGTCGGCGCGGCTAATAAAACCCACTTTGGCGCGAAGGTGATATATAAAATTGCAACAAAAACTCAAACCTCCCTCCACGTAAATCCTTTAAACAAACGAAACCGACAAACTGACATCCGGAATATTGCTGGGCGGTCGGGTTCGATTGAAGTTTCCGAATCGGTGACCGATGGACCGACGAACGGAATTCCCACGGAATTCACCTTCTTTCGCGGGACATCTCGCAGTTTTACGATCACCAACCACCGATGATCGTGCCAGTGCATGTCAAAGGCTTTCGCTCACCTTCGGCGGGATTTATAAACATATTTCTAGGAATTAGTGCCCATGATTCATCGAATCATTTCCCCCGAAAGAAAGGCCGGTACCGGTGTCCCACTATATCGCCGCTTTTGTACTGTGTTTACGTCGTTCAAGGGGTGACAAGTTATTGTCGTAGAAGCTCATCTGAATGGTGTTCAACCTCTGCTTGGTGGAGAATATAGACGAGTGAGGGATGCCGTAGTTGGGGGTGTAGTTT
>KE525332.1:802202-841600 GCA_000441895.2 Anopheles sinensis
ATTTTATTTGATGGCGATATTTTATGCAGAGAGTAAATATTATCTCACTTTTCGATGAATATTTTTCCCATGTTAAACATTTCGTTTTACGTTTGATTTATCTTTTGTGAAGTTAATTTTTCATAATTTACTTATATTGTCTACGGTCAACCCTTGCCGTGCCTTTTCGTTCATCCAATCAATTATATCACCAGAGAATCCCTGTTATGCAATATTTGCTTCCGCTTTATTCATACTGGCGAAGTTCATTTTTCCTATCATTCACGCGCCAACGTCTTGTGGCTTCAACCCCTGGGGGAGTTAAATGCCACCCACCATTCGGAATCAAGTGGTACAGTCTCATTTTTATTGTCCCAACTCATCAACCACCCCCCATTCAGTGACCTCTGTAATAACTGCACACTCGGTGTGCGCGCAATCTATGTGATAAGTGGTCGCTTCGCAGAAAGAAAGCATTGCGCCAGGGACGTTAAAAATAAACTTCCACCCAGGGGCCAGAGGAAGGACACGGAATCGAAGGGCAAGGACCCGGTGGAGGAAAGCAGGAAACGAAACACTGCGAAAGTCGTCACGCGAAATGAGGTCGATGGTCTATTGCACTCTGTGTCGTCGTAGTCATTTGAGACGCGCCAAACTAAAACAACAAACAGAGCGCAGGAGAGAATACATACAAACGCCCAGGATCAACCCTGCCGAGGGCCAGGGCGTGCTGGAAGTAAATAAATGACGATAGTTTGCCTCCTGCACACCGAACACCACCTCCACTAGCCTCGGCGGGTGGACCGGGTGGCCACTTGTTAAACAAACGCCATCTGGGACGGAGTGCCATCGAGGGCGGCTTTCATGCGCACTGAATAGGAAGTTCCGTGAAAAATCCGGGAAAATATTGTCCTCAACGGTTGTGTTCTTTCCATTTTTTTGTCGGAAAAAAGAAAAGTTTTGTTTTTACGGTATCTTTTTTATTTTAGATTGTTTTTTCTAACTCAAACCAAACAAATTATTAAGGTTTTTTTTGCATATCGTTGCGATACACCCTTTCCTTTAGTGAATTTTCAAATGTTCTAGTGTTTGAGGATAATATGGATAGAATAAAAATATTTAGAAAAAAAAAAAAAATTTAAACTTAACTTTATTCTGCATAAACACGAAAACAATTTAAAAGCACACTTGCATATGATCTAAAAAACTTCAAATTTTTTTAAAACTTTAAAACAAAACCTCTATGAAACAGAACTAAATCATGCAATTTCAAATTCAACTTTAATAGAAGCGGAGATATCCTTTGCATAAATAGCGGTAATAAAGTTTCTTCTTGTAAATTGAAGTAATTTGCTAACAAATTATTTACACACATCTAATGTATTAAAAGAACCTGGCGTGGTTTTTATACAAAAGTTTTGTTATAAAAACACAAATATGGTAATAGTGATTATTTTTACAGTAGAATTTTGTTGTAGAAGTTTCTTTCCAGCTCTGTTTTTGTATAATTGTTCCGAGATCTTCGTTATTACGTTTTACACTGTTAAATATGTATTGAATATTTATTATTTGGGATTGAGCGGCTTGCATATTAAAAAGTATCGAATGATTTATGTGATGGAAGCATCCAACACAATATTTTTTAAATTATAACGATTATTTCGCATCGCGCGCGTCGGATTGGTAACATTTTATATAAACAATAATCGATAAACAATTATGAATCCATTACAAGCATAAACTTTTCGGTTACTGATGCTTAAACTTTTGGTATCATTTCTTGTAATAGCATATTTAGAAAATTTCTTCTTAACTTAAAACAGATTAACAATTCCTTTTATTATCCGTCTAACCATTTTAAGTGTCGTTTAAATGACATTTTGAATTGTCTTTCAAGGGCACTGTATTTAACATCTCAGAGGGGGTTAATGTTAAGCTCCTCATTACCACAGCCTCGGCAGAAACTTTACGCTTCCTAATCCAGAATAATTCTCCTCGCGCTGATTGCTCTCTTCCCGCGTGTTGGTATGAATTATTTCAATCACGAGCCCCTCTTGACAGCTAAAAAAGATTCCCATTACTGTTGCTCATCTGTGTCCTTTTGCTTCGATTCGATTTGAGACACCGTTGACGAGCATATGGGCAAAGTGCATACTGTCTCGTACACATTTTTCGCGTGAATCGCAACCCACAACGTCTCAGTGTTGGTATGCCATTATAAACGACACACGCAGGATGGTTTGGGGAGAGATTCGATTAAAGATGCGTTTTTGCGAGTCGCATGAGTCGTTAGACGTGCGTCGATTGTTGACGTGGGTACTCGACATGGCAGACGGTTTCACGGAAAACGGCGTGTACCACGCAATGATGATTCACCACACCCGGCAAACCTTCCCTCCCCCCGGGGGCTCGTCTGAAGAGGGCGGCCGTGAGGTCGCCGTCATATTCCCCTAAAACTTTCCAAATGTTCCTCCCGGCCGGCCTGGGAATGATGCACGTTCCCTTTAATCGTCGTAATGGTTAATCCCCTCGCTAGACACGAAAGGAGAAGGTGAGAAAAACACGGTAGAATGGGGTTGAACTCCCTTGTGACACGACTTTTTTTAAGGGCCTTTCGAAATGTTTGTATGTTTGTATGCTATATTCCAATGTTTGGGTTTCGTAAGCTTTGTAGTACGTTGGTGAGCCGTTGTTCACGTGGTTATGATTGTATCAGTGTGAACTGGCACGGATAAACCTTTGGTAATTGATCCTTAGCGCGTTTTCAGCAAGGACTTTTCTCAAACAACAAAATAATGGGTTTGATAGATAACACTTAACCAAACAAAAAAATGAAATAAGTATTTTAATTATTCTCATGAATTTATCTAATAAAATTTTAATGTGTTTTATGTAATCATCTGCCTAGCAAATTGTTAAATAGTTCGCATATATTTAATACAAGATAAACGTTGTTATCCTGTCAAGGGTTAAATCAGGGAAAACTCTCTCTATCTATCACACACATACATACAACGTTCGGGAAAGTCCTAGCAAGACGTGCAAGTGTTAGTACTACCATCCGAAGGGTGGTGCAATACGTCTCCTTCGCTAGTGTTGGTGTACGGGTCGGGCCCCTCCGGGCGTCGCAGTTAGGGTGTCGATTTTCCGGCAACGACGACGACGACGGAAAAAAACGCGTCCACCGTTGGGTCTGTATTGGTGCCAGGAAAATCAGCACCAGGAGCCGCCCTATCCTGTTTGTAGCGGGCAAGAAAAGCAAAAAAAAAGCCACACTAGCAAAACCCGAGCACAAACCGTTCGCAGCAGGCGGCTCTTCCGTGCGTTGCGTTAGTTTTGTTGTTTCGTGCGAATCGAAAAGCCGTCCGGAAGTGAACCAAGTCGGCGTAATTTTCGTGCTAGTTTCCCGTGCGTTTGCCGTGAGTTTCCTATCGATCTATCCCTGTGTGAAAATAGAGTCAGATTGCCTTTGCTGGCTTTTTGGCACGCCGCTGAAGGAAGCCTAATCGCAGATAAAAGGCGTTTCTGGGGAGAAGCTTTGGCTTTAGTGAATCGTGTTCAGTTTTTTCGGCTTCCGGTTTGGTAAAAATTACCCAAAAAAGGTTCTGAAGGAAAAGTTTCAGCTAGCTACAGCCTGCCGTAGTCTGTAGAAGAGAATTTGTTCGGGAAAACACATTGGCATTAGTGAACGTGTTGCAAAGGCATAGATTTTCCCGTCTTTCATCCTTTATCAGTGAAAACTGATATTCCCCTGGGACGTTTTGAGCGAAATGTGCATATTTTTCGCTCCCGCCAGCAACTGTGTTCCGAAGAGTGTTCATAAAATGATCGTCCTATTGTGCCAACGTTTGTGAGGTGTGTTTTACAGCTACACATATGCCGAATGATTATTGCGTAGTTAAGTCTCGTATCCCACGAAGCTTGGCGAAGAGATAAAAATCCTTTGAAGGTTGGTGAAAGACAAGTAAAAAAAGGAACACATCATCAAAATCGTCCTTCCTGAGAGCTGCTGCGGATTTGATGAATTGTGTCTGTGCTCGTGCGACGTGTCTCTTCGGTGGGAGTAAAAGCGGGCGGGACACTCTGTGTTACACTGTGTGCGTTTCCTCTTTCTCTCTGTTGACCAACAGTCCACCCCTTGGTCGATAATTTTTCATCTGCATCTCCAAAACCAACAGCCATTATCCCGGAGTCGGTGCGTTGTTGTTTGTATTTTCCGAAGCCGGTTCGAGACGTTCGGGAGGGGAAATGTTGAGCCGTGGGAAGGAATAATTAAAAATACAAAACAAGACGATAAAGTGAAGTACAGAGACTGAAGGGTTGAGGTGAATTTGTCTGAAGGATTAATTGTGAGTTTCGAACGAGATTTTTAAAGCTACATTTGATAGAAATTTAAAAGGTACGTTGGCAAAATATTTCTGCTTCATAAAATATTTTTTAAATTAATTTACTGTAGGAAATAATATTCGTTTATCCATTACGTTTTTTCGTATTGTTTTACTTCTAAAGACCTTTCTTTCCCCAAAAAGATAAAATCGATGCGATTGAATTTATCACTTTAAAGCGCATCGTTCCTTGAGCTTTTCCAATTTTCCATGCTGTCCGCATTTTAGGTTCAGTTGCCCTTGCTAGGGACAGGGAATCCTCCCCGGTATGCCCTTTTCCGGGTGTGTGTGTGCTTCGGTATTCGGTTGCTGCTTCCGTGCGCAACGGTTCCGTTGGCAGTTTCCACTCGATGTGGCGTACGTTCAGCAATTTTCTGGCTGTCTTTTCACCGCCCGGATTGCCTATATCCGTACGTTTTGGCACCGGGCCAATCTAATCCCCGGTCCAGGAAAATCGGTTCCGTACTGGACAGCGGTCGTGGCGAAGTTGTGGCACAAGAAGTGGTTGGAAAATGGACCTTGTGGCCGTCGCAAGTCGACCCAGATCCGATTCGACACGTGTTCGTTTGTGTGTGCTTCTGTTTTGTTTCTGTAGAACAGTCGGTTGTCGAACTTCTTGTGGGTTTATTTTGGTTGTATTTAAATATTCGTTCCTATCGATAAAGTTCTCGATACGCTTGGTTTTGCACAGAACTTCATGATAACGGCATGTTGGCTACTAATTTTTATTGAGTTCGAGGTCATACCGTAGGCTATAACATAGGTTTTGGCGTCCGGATTCCTTTTTTAAGCGGCTTTCATACGCCCTAGTGGCCCAGGATTTGTTTCCAATTGTTTAAAGAATTGTGTTGTACACAAGAAAATTGTTTGGATTAATATTTGGTAAGGAATATTCTTGCAACTCTTCAGTGCAACTTGCCATACATGAGAATACACAATAGAATCAAAACTGTGGCTCAACCAGGGCCAACTGAATCCCTTTGCTATTGGTTTGGAAATAGGAAAACTTTCAATTTGTGTTTAGTTTTACCTTCACTCAACCTATTTCAAGGCTTTGTCTTTTCAACTATTGTCGTGTCGGGGCTAACTGATCGGTGATTGGAAGTTGCTATACGTCTAACAGGGTATAAATCAGTCATCAGCTGGAACAACAACACCACTCCCTTAGGAAGAGCCCGCGATATTGTGTTGTGTCCGGCTCAGAAGGGTTCATTCTCACCCTCATTTCCACAATCCTCGGTCCTCGTCGATGGAGCCCTTCCAGATTCTTTACAAACTCTTCCACGTGGACAGAAGAAACAGCGCGAGGTTTAGGGTGGGGAGGGCTGGAATCCAAGGAATATGACACTCGTCCTCAATTTTCGTCGACCGAAGAAAGGAAGCCTGTCGAATGATGTGGAAGCTGCAGCCATGATTTATAGAACGCTACAAATCTTGTGTGTTTGACAATGTAATAGAGCTCGATAGAGAGATGCACCGACAGGGGGACACAATCTTCCGCGCCGGAGAGTGTCCCGGGAAAACTCCGTCCCTCCTATCCCACCCTCGAGCCCTCCACGGTGTGTCCCATTTCTCTCTACCGGTTTCTTTACATCCCATTGTGACCGAACGGTTCTTTAGAGTTTGCCTCCGATGCTCGGGAGGACCTCAATGGGAAAAAGGTTTTCCTCCTCCACCTTCTCCCATAACTGACCCTTGCTTGGGTTGGGTCATCTTTACGTCCGTTTTCATTCCATCTCGAAAAGGTTTGAAAATTGAACCTCTATTGTCAGTTTCAGTTTGCTCTTGGGCTCATACGTTCTCAACCGGGAGAAGTGTATTTGACCCAATCGAATGGGGCGGATGGAATCGGAGAAGGACACACCGGAGTTGTACCGCAGTTGACGACATTGTTGATGGTTAAAAGGGTCCCTGTGAACTAGGGGAACCCAAACGGAACGATGATTAATTTATAGCGCGTTAGTAACGATAGGAAAAAGGGAAACTAATATTCTTCGGTCCGGCCGCCTTAACCGACCTACATCCGTGTTTCGAGAACCCTCCGAGGTCTGTGGAGTGTTTGGCACGTTGATTGATCAATTCATGTACAACCATAACGTGCCGCCGGGGACAAATTGAGTACACCTTCCAGTCGATCGGCTTTTTTGTCGGTGCAACTGTTGAAGAATTCATGAAGAAAAGAGGGTCGTCACACAACCTGGGAGTCCTCTTTAGGGACGCAATTAGTCAGCGGACTTTGGCTTGGAAGCGGGCAAACATCATTAGAACACTTCTTCGATCCAAGATTCCATCAACCTACGGGGATGAAAAATGTTCCGAAAACAATCTGAATTTAATCTTCCTTTTAAGAGTTCATGAACCCTTGCCTTGGAGTAAGAGCTTCGGTAGGCTTCTGGTGGTGGGTTTTAAGTGTGAACTCGTCCATTCGGTGTCAGTGGTCGGAGGTCACTGGACGCTGCCGGTAATCCTTGCATGGTGAATAATTTAGATAGATTGCCCGAACGGAACCCGAACGATCTCGCCGGCCGACGTCGGTTGAAGCTCATAAAATATTGCTCCTTTCGTTACGGCCAGAGTCCAATTCCAGTCGCAAGACGCTCTCAGAACGGTCTACCGTGTGATGTATGCTGTAAAAGAAATGGAATGCAAAAAAAAGGAAAGATGAGTGAGAATTTTTAAACTCAATCGTGTTACGATGGAATGCATCAAATGGCTCGGGGAAAGGTGTGCTTGCATTCGAGCTGTAACACATGTCCCACATATTTTCATCCCCACTCGGTGCAGGAAAGCACAATTTCCTCCGTAGATCACTTCTCGAGCCCACCGTTGGTGTGGTACGATTGGGGTGTCCGTGTCCGGAGGTAGGAAATAGGACATCGCTTGTGACGCACCGTTGCAGAAAAGTGATATTTCCGTCACTGCTTCCGGGGAGTGTCGATAGAATGCCTGAAGGGAAATGGAAAATGTATTCTATATGCTTCCACCGCACAAATTGTGCCATACATTGATGCATTTGATTTTTCGTACCATTCATATATTCTTTCACGAGTATAAAATGGGTTACACTTAAAAAAGATTTCTTACAATAAATTTCGTTTTCGTTTTTGAAATCTGTTTGTCCCCTTCTAGAAGCGTGTGTTGTAAGGTAAAGTTTGCTTTAAAAATATCGACAAATTTTAATAATTCTTTATGTTTACTCGGAAAACGCTAGCTGTATCATTTGTTTTAAGCTAAGAACAAACTCGACAGCTTTATCATTTAAATAGAAACTGTCGTGGCTCAAACAGTAAATCAACTACGTTTAATTATATGCTCGCTTTTCCAGCCGAACGAATTTATGGAGAATGGTTGAAATTGATATATATTGTTATACATAAGAGTCGATCCAAGCCAATCAAAGCTGCTGTAAAACTGATGTAGCTTATTTGAAGTGAGCCGACAAAGAGTGTTAAAAACCACATACTTTCGGTTTCTTTTGAAGCATGTTACAGTATTTTCAAACTTTTTGGGGTCCCTAAACTCCCATAGAACGCCATATCGGGACTAAAAATAGGTGAGAAGGCTATGCACAAAGTCGCTGTTCCTTCTGTCACGACTTCCGGCGTATGGAAAAGTATACAGTTTATACTGCCTTCCGGAAGTACGCAACTTTATCAGAAAACATAATGAAAAATTTGATCCAGTGTTTTGGAGATATCTGGAAACAGTAAATTATCCCCAAAATACAACTAATATGATCAGCACTAATAACCCTACTTATGTCTCTTATGTTATCCTAAAGGTGGGATCTTTTCCTACAATTTCAAGCTCAAACGGATACCATCCCCATGTTTTATTAAAGTCGTTCATTCAATTATTTTGGGTAGTTATTTTCTTATTATCGGCGAAAGTTTGCTTATTTTTATGTAGCTTTGTTCTTGCATGAGGTTATGTTTTACTTTGCACGTTTATCAATCAAAACTAAGAATAACTCTTCGTTGTATGCCATAGAACTTCTTTCCATTTCCATTTTCAAATTTATCGTTTCAAAGAAAACAATTAATGTGTCTGGATATAGTTTCTGTTTCTTCTCCGTCGGTTCAATTGCACCTTTGTGGTTTGTTCGTATCCTTCTACCACCACCACCACCAGTCAGGCCCCTCTCCAGACTCCCTTCAAGCACGTCCGTCACGCGAACACGCTTTTGCTCATTTAATCATTTCCATCATTTTGCACCAACTTTTGCGCTTCGCTACCAAAACTATCATCACACACGCTCGCTATAACCAACACCGTTTACTAACGCGTTACGATATGATTATACTTTTTTTGCACAACATCACGGGCTTAAGGGAAAACTTTTCCTCGTGGAGAAGAAGAAGAGGAGGTAGATATGGATGGTGCTTAACTATGTTACAAACTATTCTTTATTTCCCCTTCCTTTCCGGGAACATCCTCTGGACCATCGACAGAAGCGGCGTGAACGAGGCCGGATCAGCGTGAAAGGCGTACGGCTCGTGGAACCGGCACTCCTGCACGGCGAAGGCGGTGATGCGGCGGCACCGGATGTGAGTTCTAGTTTTACCTACTTACAAACTTTGGGTTTGCGCCATAGTTTCAGGTCCAAAACCACGGTTCGGTGTGGGATCTGCTCGTCATACTTTTAACACGCCTCTTTCTTTTTTCCCTTTTGCAGGGATATCCTTTTCAAGTAGGATACTGCGAGAGTGACGGCATCTACCCGGGCACGACGCTGCCCCAGTATACGCTCTACCTTGTGGCGGACAGTGAAAAGGACCGGACGGAGTGGATCTCCTCGATACGGAAGGGTAAGTGTTTCGCAGTCAGGCATTGATGGATGATTCCAACCGTACCTTATTGCTCCCGACGTCTTGCTGTCTGCTGCACTGCGCGTTGAATGATGATTCACATAGTTTCACTATTCCCCTTTTTGTGGCTTTTTTCTTTCCTCAGTCTGCGAAGAGTACAGCCCGAAATCGTTCAGCTACCATCTGGGGCTTTGGTTGGGCCGGAAGTGGTCCTGCTGCAGAAGCCTGAATCGACGTGCGCTCGGCTGTCAGGTGGCAACGGTATGGCCGGAGTACAACAATAATCCAAGTAAGTGATCGGACGATCAGATCGAACGAGCTGAAAGTGTTCAAAATATTTCTGTACGATATATTATTTTAACATACACTGTTAAACTCAAAAATTCACAGAAAATCAAGATTCGTTGGCCTTAATCTCTTTTCTTTAATCAAAGAATTTTTGGTTTCTATGCCAATGCACTGGAATATTCTTGAAGAAATTTTGTATGTTCTTATTGTTTATATTTATTTTGTTTTCTCTATTAAATATTAAGTTTAACGAGGAAAACTCGGAAAGGATCTATGATGAGATACGCTAACACTAAAACATTTATTGCATCATATATTTTAAAATTATATAATTCACCTAAAAACATGCTGGTACATTTTTTAAACTCCACTATTCCCCATTCTTCTAAATTATTTTTGGTCCTTTTTTATTGTCGAAGGACATTCTCTCAACAATAAATTTAACCTTTTAATAGCAGAGATGGTAAAGCATATAAACAACCAAGAAATGAAAATAAAAATAAAAGGTCTCAATGCACATTGTATGCACACCCATACACACTTTAGAATGACATTTCAATTGCTTTACAACCGGTCGTTGGCCGGAGGTAATTTGGGTGCTTGTGTATGTTTTCCCGTCTCCCTCTTTGCCCTCGAATTATCTTACCTAACCCAACCTGTCACCAAGGTCAGTAGCGAAATGGAATCTTGCTTGTGTTTCCTGGTTTTATTGGCCCGAATGCGCATGGCAAGGTGTTTAAAAGGTGCCGTTCATGCAGATGAACGAGACGCACCACCACACAGCGGATGCGGCTAGGCAGGTTGTTTTTAATGGTTTACGAAGGTGGCGTTTCGGTGCACGTACCGCACCTTTTCGCCCTTTTTTCTGTTTTGTTTCTGTTGCCTGCACTTGAGGGCGTTCTGTTTTGTGCTAGTTTCAGAAGCTTTCGTGCTTCCTCGTTTTTTCTTCCTTTCTTGAAGATTCGCAGTGCAGTTCCTATCCTGCATCTAAGGATGGCGTAAGGTTGCTTTATTACTTGCACTCAACGGGGCCACGATGTTATGATTCAATGCGGGCTCGTGCTCACTGTAATGTGCCCATGTTTTCGGGTTTGGATCGGCGAAGGGATGCGCGGGTGGAAAAAATGTCTTCCTTGCACCGGATGTTCCATGCCGTACCCGGGTCCTTCTAGGCGTTTTCCTTCGTTTGCTACCTGTAAGGAAAAAAGCTTCCTATCAGCTAAACGGTTTAAGAGGATATCGGTCAAACCCCGAACCTATGGTTAACGACCAAACGCGTCTTACCACTTGCTTCTCTCTACGTCGAGGTCCTCAAGTGTCAGTGGAATGTGCTTCATCGCATCGTTAGCTGCAGCCGTTTTTCGATGACGTTGCAACGGGCCTTCTGTTTTCCTCCGTAACAAATTTGGAAACCAGCTTCGATGCATCTCCCCTCTTAAACTTCACCCGCAGCAGGTTGTTTCCGTCCTTTCTTATCCCGGGCTAGACCTCAACCCGGGAATCCTTAAGTGGGCGACGGAAACCAGAACCTAAAAAGAAACCAACAACCGAAGACCGAACTGTATCCCTTTTACAGGTGGATGTACAAAAGGTGCTGATCGCATTCGGCTTTTCCCTCTTTTCTTGCCTCGTTTGTGCATCCGTAACCGGGGCGAACATCTTCCTTTAATGACATGGGACGGAGGACTCGTAACAAATATGTCCAAATATTGCCGCATGCATTTGCAGTGGAGGTTTAGGTAAAATAGAAAAATACCCAATGTCATTTTGTTAATGCACCACGGTAATGAACACAGGGTTTCCGTGACAATCAATTTGGGGCGGTGTATTTTTCTCATTCTCTGGAAAATGCACCAGAGTGCCCTGATAAGAAAGGAATGTCAGCAGCTACGGGGTTTTGTATTATACGACAGTGACAGCTTTGTAATTACTTTTCAATTAACCTGTGCTCCTTCCTAACTCGAACAAATTGAATTGCATTGTACATTCTGCATTTATTACTCTTTTCAAGCTGCTTCACAAGGTGAGAAGAAGCAGTAAAAATTGAATTAAAAGTAATACATGCTAACGATATTTTAAACTGTTCCTCTGGAGGAGCACGTGCTTTTCGAGCACGTCTTCGAGTGGAAGACATCTTGATGTTTTCTTCGCTTAATTTGAAAAGCAAAACCATTTTAACCTCCAGTCGTTAAATAGGCACACGATGAAGCTGATAATTTCGCGCTTGAAATCAGATAAGGCCTGGCCCGACATGCAACTTGTATTGCTTCGGTCTTGTTGTAATTATACAAGCGCTTATTTGATGTTCCAGAAAGCTCTTGGGCGTGTGGAGCTCCATTCTCGTCTGAAACCCATTTCACTAAATTCAATTGCACCAAGTTCTGAAATTGTTTTCCACCATGCAATATGCGGAACATGGGTTTTGGTTTGGAACAACTTTTCCACTACCTCCACCGGAAGCATGTTTTTGTTCCGTTTTGACTCATCGTGTCATTTTCCAGTCGCTTTACGCAGGCTTTTCCTGTTGCTCAGGGTTGTTTCGTTCGTGTTGTTAAGGCGGATCAACCGGTGCTCAAGTGATGGACGAGATCGGATCGCATTTGAACGTCGTGAGCGAAGGCGCACATGATGATGCTGATGAGTTGATGGAAGCTGGTGGGTGTTGTTCCATCCGGCAGGGGTTTTTGTTTTTTCTCTTCTGTTATTGTGTTTCGCATCTTTCACCTGTCTCACACGAACGCACACGTGCCCCGGTGTCGGGAAAACTGGGTGAGTCAATTGCCTGCACCACACGAAGGAAGCAACCGGCAGGGAGGCAAGACTATCATCAATGAATAGTAATTTGCCTCTTAATCGTGCGCATCAACCATATCCTTCGTTTTGCAGCGGGTTTGCTTGTATGGCGCGTGGTGGAAAAGGAGCAAAATATAACGACGATGATGATTGTCCGCCTCGAGCGCAAATCAAAGCAAGTCATGAGAGATTGCAAGCAACCACATGGCGATCGTCGAACGATCGTGGGATTATGATTGAGCTGTGCGTTACGTCAACATCGTGTGGCGAAAGTCTTTTTTCCCCTCGCTGGGAGAATTGATTGCACTTCCGTGTGGTTATTATTCGTGTTTATTGCAAAGATGATATAAAATAATAATAAAGACACACATCTCTGTTCGTGAGTAGGACAGCTTGAATCGAGTGCATGAATGACCTCTTGTGTAAATGCTTGATTAAGTACACGAACCAATTAGACAGCGACAATAGTAACTACGAATTGTGTTTCCTTTGCGGCCGCCGAACATCAAACGTTCATCTTCCTAATGGCCGCGCAGCGTTTCGGCAGTTTGCAGAAACCACCTTTAACGATCGTAACCTCGACGACACGGCCCCGGAACGTCGTATCACAAAAGCGTACCGAGTAGCTTCATATTGTAGCGTTCTGGAGCAAGCAGCATCATCATTTTCATCTTGGCCCCACCGGCAGCATTTGCGAGAGGAAAGAGAAGAATTTTACTGTCCGTAAAAGCCCTCCATCCTTTCTGCCTTCCTTCCCCTCGGAGGTCAATGCCGATTGATGTGTGTAAACATGGTGGCTAATTAGCGTCATTAGGTATTAGGAACTGTTTTACGCGCGCATACGTAGAGCAACAATTTGCCCGAACCTTCCTCCTAATAACGATGACCGAAATGGTTCGTACGATGCGCATCGCAAAAGTGGCCAAAACTGGCCAATGATTGCGCCGAGATTTGCCTCTGAAAGGGACACATTTTGGCCGCGCTCTCGAGGTCGAAAATTTAGCACCGGAAATGGATTTGTGCGGTCAAAACAGTGCTGCTGCACCTGTTGCTTGGTGGTTCAATTAGCATTCGTTGTTTTTTTGCGTGTGTGTGTGTTTGGTTCGTTGTGGCCCGTTCCGGAAGGAACGCATTTGTCGTTAATTTGCCTTTTCCTAAACGTACGTACCATCTGTGTGTGTTTGTGTCCTCGGGGTTGCGTCAGGAGGTCGGGTTTTAATAGGTTTCCCTTGATCAGAACACTGGTCATGCTAACGAGATTTAAATAGTTTAAATTTTCATAGAATGAATTTCCAAAACTATGATAATGGAAACCAAACATAGATCGGTTTATACTAAAATGTTAATGTGTGAGCCAGGAAAAAGGTTCTCTGCTACAACATTGATTTAGTTTTGCATAACTCACTTGATTCCGATCCGATGAAGGGTCTCGTCGAATACAAGAAATGGAAATGCAAAGAGCATGGTGGGCATTATAAAATCTAATCAAACGATCTAGCAGATGGTTCCCGTAATTGATCCAATCATTCCCCCCACTTGGCCCCACGCACCTTTGATGTGGTGGGAGATTATCGTTCGTGCTATGGAATTGAAAACGTGAAAATCATTCCAAGAAAAACGGTTGCGCTCCTCGGTGACTCGAAGGGAAGATGATTCTTCCCGGGATTCGGACCCCGGACCAACGTCCCCCTTTCTCGTGGTCCGAAGGAACGGGGGAATAAATCGAAATTTTAAATACGACGATTTTTACTACCCGTCCGTCATTCTCGACCGAACCGTCGTTGTCGCATCGTTCAAAAATACGGGAGGGTTCGTCGCTTGGTGCATACGTTTAAATTTATTGTTTCTCGCGGAGTCACGGAGCCGTTCGGGTTGGTTCTTTCTGCGCTCACCCGGTTTTATGGCGGTCATATATTTTATTCTTTCTTCTGCGGTCCATGGACAAGTCCTTCCCCCCCGACCCTCACCCTCCTCGAGATAGGTGAGAGACTGAAGTACGCATATTTCTTTCGCATCGCGTTTGTTCGTACACCGTGCGGTCTCCCCGGTCCGGTGTGTATGATGGGGGGATTTTACGTACTTTCTTCGCCGTATTAACTCTGGCGGCACAGAAGGATCAAGTTGATATTTTCTGGAACACCGCGAACAAGGCATGTTTTTTTCTTCCTTCTTTTGACCCCTGCGCTGTTCGCCCTGTTCGGTTCGGTTCGGTTGATTTGTTTAGTGAAGATTATTCGTCTCCCGCGCGCCCGCGGTGGTAGTGATGGTGGTGGCCCATCGGGAAGCTTTATAAGGAAGCTTTGCTCGTGGTGGCGGCACCGACTGAGATTATTATCAGTTCGTTTCGAACGAAAACGAGGTGTACGAGGCTGATTGGGAATGGCAGGAGTGAGAATAAACACACCAACCGAACCCGGAAAACCCGGACCATGGGAGGAATCGGCCATGGGAGGGAATAAATGTTCGTTCTTGAGCATCATCGAAGAAGATCGACATTTATGAGTTTCGGGTATTCTCATTTCCCTCCGTCCCATTCACCAGAGTGCTGGTGTTGTCCCAGGCGGATGAAATGGTGTACAGGTTAAAAAAAAGGGTTTATGGGGAGATTTTCGTTCGGCGGTGCCTACGTTGCATTTCTTTTTTCTCCACCCGTTTCATTTTCCCTTCAACCCGAGGAAGCTTTTATGGAGTTCAGAAAATCGGATGAAGCAGAACGAGGGGAAGGATGATGTAAGCCTGCTCGGGTTAACCATATGTCGCCCAGGAGGTTGTTGCCCTATGCGGGGCCTATGTGAATGGGCACAATTAGTGAGGGAGAAAGATTGGTTCGTCCTGGGAGCTTGATTTATTCTAGCTTTGTCATCCTTCCAATCGTGTTCCACTCAATTTATTTAATTTAATGGTTAAGAGGGGCTGCGAACCAGGAAGGTGGTGAGGCAGTTGGAGAATAAAAACCATAAAATTATCTTTTTAATATGCAACCATTTCATGATACGAGATGGAAAAGGATTTTTAACGACGAAATGTCACCAGTTACACCTTTAGCTATTTGAGTATAAATCTACCCATTCAAAGCAAATTGATTGCTTTTTCGTGTCGGCTTATGATTCTCAAAACAAGAAGAAAAAAAATTGGCTACCATAAAACCATTGTGGCACCGACAGCAAACCAAAACCGGGAGTTCATTTCGTCCTGCTAAATCCGAGTCGTAGTCGTTTGCAATTTTGTTTCTTGTGTTCATTTCGTTTTTTTCCCAACTTTATTATGTATTGCACACCTTCAACCGGCTCTTGTGAGACATTTTCTTTCATTTTTCCACTGGACTGCCCAGTGGCGTGAGAGAAGGCCACGATGATGGCTGCCCCGAAGGTGTTGTGAAATCAATTTCAATAAATTATTCAAATGATCATCCAATAGCCGTTCGCTTTTTTCTCGCTGCCCGGTGTGTGTGTCCGGTTCGGTCGTTCCGGTTTTCCACCCTCGAGCAGTGATTGTCGCACGGTGTCCGGCCCCGTTAACCGGCCAAGATTGACGTCACTGGGACCCTTTGGTAAGGGAAAATAATGGACGAGCAAGAGTTTCGGGTAGCCCAACGGAGGAAGTTGTTTCCTGTCCCGTCATCTTTTTTTTAGCAGTACTATCTTCGGTATCTTTTATCCTTCCTTGAATGTCTTGAGTCTTGCAGTAGCTTTGTTTGTTGCTGCTACGGTAAACACTGGCCAATCGGAAGGTGCAAAGGGCCACACCGATATTTACGAAGTGTTTTTTACGATCGACAAACAAGCGCAAAGATTGCAATTTACGCCTGTGTCGTAAAAGAAAGGTTCGAGAGGTTGCAAGCGAAGAAAAATGTACCCGTATTTTTCTGGCGAAAGTTGATGCCTTGTTGTCGATTTCTTGTTGGAGTTGGACAATCGATTTCCGTCCGGTAGCGCAGGGATGGGTTTATGTGATTCATAATTAACGAGTAAAACGGTCGCACAACACATTGCACGGAGTGTCTCTTGCTCCCCGAAGAGTTCCTCTTATTAACTCCCAACTACTCGTACCAGTTGGGTTTTAATTTAACGGGGGGAAAAGCATGTGAATCATGCATAGCATTCCGTGCAGCAAATTCCCATCTCGACGGCGGTGGCGCGGTCAGCGAAACAAGTTTAATTGCCTGACAAATCGGTTGAAAGAACGATTCGGAAAGTATGATGCATCGCCCGGTTTTTTACTTTTGCGCGCGAGCCCGTTTTGTTATCTTTCCATTGCCTTCACCCTCAAATATGCGCTTACCACGAATGCTGGCGAATGAACATTCCCAAGCTCCACTTCCGTCCGTTCTTTGTTGTCCAACGCGGGCTTTGAAGTCAGTGCACCCGACATTAACCCCCTCATACAGCCTCCCGTACAGTGTTTTCTTAAGCCCCAAGTCGAGGGAGGAGAACCTTATCATTTGCGATCGGCCACCTTTTCCGTGGTGGCCACATTTTTCCTCCCAATTAGCAGCTCGTAACAATTTACTTAACTTTTGTTCCCGTGAGCACGCGCCGCATGCACACACACACACACCCCCTCCGGCGCTGTCGGTGGCCATGTTTTTGCGGACCTTCAAATCAGTTGTCTAAATAAAGCATGCAGTAACCGGAATGCACAATGTCCGCTGCGCTCTGTCCAGCATTGCTCCAGTCGGAGGCTGTTTTTCTTTTCCTTTCTTCTCGTTTATGGTGGTTATGGCCTGTTTGCATTTTTTTTCAATATTTTTTATGTTTTTATACACCCACCACAAAGCGCCTGCCCAGGTGTGCATAGTTTGTTTCGGTTAACAAGTTTCTAGTTTTCCACTGCCACAACATTAGTTTCTTTTTTTCAGAACGTCCATTCTAGCGTCGATGAAGGGCTATTACTGGTCCCTTTCGGTTGGAACATACAGACATAAGAGTGCACTCTAAATGTAATTGAGTCTCGAAAAATAATAATGGACCACCCTAAACAAGGAACAACCGTACAACGCCCCAAGGACCGGGCGAGTTCGTTCGGCAAAGGGATAAACTTGATAAACCGGAGGTCTCCGGTTAACCCGAGGTCCACTCGTTTTCATTCCAATGGTTCAAAAACGAGTGACTTAAATGTGATGGATTTTTTCCATCTCAAATCCTTCACGATGTTGGGAGAATGCTGGATCAGCTGTTCACGGTGGAGGAAAAAGTGGCCAAGACCACCCACGTTGAAGCTTTGCATTAATATTTCGTGTACAAAAAAAAAACGACCTCTCGTTGTAGAAACCCAGTTTAATTTTTTGTTCAGATTATAAAATTTATCACGGAGACTCCATCGAGTAACGATTAAAACTCCCGCGGTCAATGAGCAAACTGGCAAAAACCAACCTTTTTCAAAATTATTGGTGACATAAGATTCGCATTCGATTATATTTTCCGATGCAATAAATTCCGTTCACCGACACTTGGACAGCTGTACGGGGCCATAAATTATTCTGACAAGTCTCAGCGAGTTTTGGAATGTTATGCATGGCCAAATTTTCGCTGACATCGAGTTTTTCGAAAAAGTTTTTTTGTAACTTATTATGGAAGTCCTTGGAGTGTATTTTTGTTGGTTTTATTTACCATATTTATAAAGCATTTTACGTTCGTCTTTTTTTGTAGTCACTTTTAACTTTAAGGTTTTCTGTATCCACAGAATTGATTAAAAATGGCATATGGATGTTGCTTCTAAATTCCCTCTTTTCTTACGGCTCAAACCATGAGATCTTAAACATTTTCTTCTAGTTTCAAAAGAGCTCTACTCAAAAGTTACAAAAAAATCCAAGATTATTTCAATATTTGAATTTTAAAAGCACTAGAATAACTTATATGAAATGACACGAAAAGCTAACGTTGAGCTTTTAACTAAAATTATTAACAACTAAATTAAAGCTATCCGAGGCCTTTTTATGTACCCTCACATGATTAGGCTTTAGTATGTTTTCCTTGTTTTTATTAATAATTAACATGTTTCTAATAAGTCTTTTGCATCATGTCATAAAAAAATAGTTTATAAAGTTTTTAATTTATCCAAAAGGAATGTTTTTCAAATTTTTCAAATATTTCGATATCCATATACACTTAATAATATTTTATGTTTTTCGACATAGATACTACTGTTGAAGAATGTATTTTTAACACGTTATTCTTTCTTCTCTTCTCTCTTTTTAGGTAAGTTCTTCTTCCGATCAACGGGATCATGTATGTAAATTTACCAACGCACTAGTGGAGCATGCAAATTCAACCTACAACAAGATAGTTCTTCTGTCTTAAAACCTACTCAGCCGTTTGTTGAATGAGCTCCGCAGTACAGTGACCTTTCGCCGCAATTTAGCCTATTTCTGCCGAGCCCAAACGAGCTCGAAAAAATAATATAGGAGGTAAAAAAAAATCCGAGCAAAAAGATAAATGTATCGTAAAGCTTGATCGTCTCACTCCGTTTGCTGCTGCCCTAAAGCCCCGCCAATGTGTTTCCCTTGATTCCCCCTTTTGACAATCACTTAATCATGCTCTCGTACCTACACACTAACTACGTAAGCCCTAGTGGCTCTCGGTGTGTAAGCGAGCACAACAATGAAAGATCATGTTTTTATTGTAATCTTCTCTTCCTTCGCTCTCCGCTGCAAGTGAGGTGGCTCATTTCTTCCAACGCGCCCTCGCCTAGGACCATTTTCGTCCAAGACGACGACGACGACGACGACGACGGTGGATTTACGACCTGCTCTCGCTCGCGTTGGTCGCCCGAACGAGACCTGTTTCGTCTTGTGCGCCCTCGAGACGACAGAAAAGCCCAACAACCGCGCGACGATGGTGGATCGTCTGGTCGTCGTCGTTTGCATGTGTTCGTTCCGTGGCTTGCACACACGGGGTTTGTGTTTTTGCCGATCGTCTGCATGCAGACTGTGGCCAGCATAGATAGCGCAGCATTGGCATGTATTCGCCGTGCATTGGATCTTGCCTCTTGGTCGGCAAAAGAGCAACGAAAGTAGCGTACTTTCCTCTTCCCGCTAAAGACGATCTTCTGGCAGGCTCGCAGCTTCTTGACGATTGTCCAACCCCCCGAAGTCAAGCGAAGGGTTTCCTCAAATGGGATAAGCCGTTTTTCTCGCACTGGTAGTGTGTGAGTTTGTATAATGGCCATGGCACGGCTTTCCAGCTACTCGAGTTCTTTCTCGTGCCGTGAAGAAGGAACACTGGAAGATGATGATCGACCTGTTCTGGTCGCGTCGGCAGCTCGCGGACTATCTGTCTACCGACCACCACATCCAAAACCACTCCACGGTGTGTATTTGTACGTAGCGTGGCATAATCTGCTACCCACACCGCCACCACTTGAAGATCATTCCCAACCCATTCCATGCATTTGGAACAAGTTGATCCTGCATCTCGAAGCTCGCAGGAAAGGGATAGAGTGTAGAGATGACCTGGAGACGATCGATCGTCTCGCACACGATCTCCACACCACACCCTGCCCGGGGGCCCTATTGGGGTTTGTGTTTGGTCTGCGAACACGTTCCCTTTGGGAACCTTTTTATGATCGCGAACGCGAAAAGCTCAACCCCGCGGAACAACCTCCGGATCGTAGCTTGTTGGTGGTGGTGGTGTGTTGCTTACTTGATCCGACACGGCAGTGTGCGTGCTCGGCAGGGTTGTATGTGTGTTTCGGTTGAACACGTCGGAACATGATCGTGCGGGCGGGACTGGAGAGAGACACCACACGGGCTGTTTTGATGGCACGGTTTTCGGCCACCGCGGGTTCAGTTGTTCCGTTCCTGTCGTACGCTTCGGACGTACGGATTCTGTTCTCGTGGACCCATTTTTTGAGTGCCCCCGTTCCCTCTCCACCGGCCCAGTTAGTTGGCTACCGATGCCTTCGATGGCACATCCAGCGTTGTGGTTAGTGTTCGGATCACTGTTCAGTGTGGTGTTTTTGTTTTGGGGTTTTGATTTAAATTATGCGATCCTCCTATCGATTAACTTGGTTGGCTGAATCAAGGAAGGACAACAGTAATAAATTGGTTGTTCGCGAAAGTCGTGTTAGAAATGGCTCCACACACATTTCGCGACAACTTAAAGGGATACCTCGGTGAAGTTTTGCGTTGCAAAGATAAAGGCAGCAGAGAAAAGAAATTGTGTGTACGACGGTCGTGTGTGGATTCGATTTCGAAAGTTACAATCGAAGACGGTGCCAAGTGTGTCAGTGTGGTTCGTGTGTGACAAGGAGCGTAATTTCTTTTTTCTTTTCGAGAAACAAAATCTCGCAACCCAGATCGTCGTCGTCGTCATCGTCATCGTCTTCGCTGTGATTGTGGTTCGCTTGGTATTTGCCAAGTGGCGGCACGTTTTTGTTTGTTTGTTTTCCTCCAGCCCAGTGGTGAAGGTTACTTTCGTCGCCTGGTCCTCCAACGTGTCGTGACACGCCGACGGTGTTTTGCTTCCGTGGAGCGCCGTAATTGTAGGTTTCCCGAAACGTCGCCCCGAAAGTGTAACGTGATTGAACGCTGCCTGTCCATCCCGGAGGGATTTCTGTGGTCCAAAGAAACATCGTGTGTGTGTGGACGGTGAAGGTGCAGGTTTGAGAGTGAAATTGGAAGAAATCGAAGGGGGAGGGAGAAAAGAACTGAACGAGCAAACCCACGGACATATTCATTCAAGTTTTCAACCGATCCAACGTTTGCGACGACCTGAAACACACACTGGCATTAGGAAATGGCGTTCTTGAGCTGTTTCCACGATCGCTTTGCTTTCCTTTCCATTTCCTTGCCCGGGCGCCTTAAACCGGAGTCGATCTCTAATGGCTCTTCGGCTACTCCTGCAACTTGTCCTCGACCGTTCCAGTGGTCCAGTCGGTGCTGGTGTTGGTGGATCTTCGCCAGTACCTGGCAACCTCTTTGGTCCCGGTTTCGTGTGTGCGTGCCGCTGTACCTGCCCGGGTCCGAGCGGTCGAGAGACAGGTTTCTTGGCTCGCGATCGGCTCTTTGTTTTGTTTCCCTGGCAGCACTTCAGCAGAACTCTTTTTTCAGACAGACTACAGGCTCCTTCTTTTCCAACTTCCCTTCGGTTCCTTGTGTTCCGATTAATGTGCTCCCCCCCATCTCCCGTTTCGATATTCGTGAAGAGCTGCTTAGTGATAGTTTATGGTCGATATATAAATAATGTTTCGGGAGCGCGTTTGCTGCGACCGTGGCGTTACGCAAATGGCCGTGGTTCAATGACTTGTTACATCGGGACCTGGGGGTCGGTACCATTAGCGTGCGCCTGGGAGTAATTAAATACTATTCCCGTCTTCCGATGGCTGATGGACGAGAAGGAGGAGCTTTTGTTGGCGGGTCTGTTTGATCCGTTCAATTATTCACATCCTTGTGGCATATCATCATACGATGTCTACTACTGCCTATGCTCTAACCTATAATTAACGAATAATCGCACGTGAATTCGGGAGTACTTCCTATTTTCAATCTACGATCTTCTACGATCATCCACCACGATAAGAGCGAGAGGATCAACACTTTAAACGCGCCAAGAATGTAAAAAGCATCAGCTTGTTGAAAGCACCGTTCTCTCTGATCGGACACAAGTCAGAAACATGAAAGTCTCCAGCCTGACCAAGGTGACCCTAGCATATGTAGCCATTCAGACTATCAACTTGCTTCAACAGGGACATCTTTCTATCGGTCCCTTTTTTTAGTCCTACCTTCTCCTTCGTTACCTTTGGGACTCTCGGTTCCTTGTGTCTGAAAGGAGTGTATGTAGAAGTCCAACGCGGACCCTCGTGGCCAAAAACCGGTTAATCTAAGTACGAAACTTTAAGTAGGCAAACGAGGTTCGCGCTAGCAGCAGCAGCAGCGCGTGTATCAATGCGCTTCTGGCGTGAAGTCGGAGGTTCGTTTTGCTGCGCCACTAAAACCCGATATCGACTTCCCTCCCTTCCTCTCCACCCAGCACGCTCTCGTTCCGGTAGGGGTTTTTTTGTGACCCCCGGCGCGTGTTTTGAGAAAAAAGAAGAAGCTTCTAGAATCGGGCGTGAATGCTGGGGAGATCTTTATGCAAATTTACCGAAGCATCTCTCGGAGAAGGAGAAGAACACGAAAGAGGGCACGCTGCTGAGGGTGAGGAAATGTCAAACTGCATGGCAAAGGTTCGTCGTAACCCGGCGGCTCGTGTACACGATCCGTTCGAAACGATTGCGACTGGTTTGATGAAGTTCTCGGGTGAGCTTAGCGTTCGTAACGCAGCTATCAATAGAGGCTTATGCAACTCCGTGTAAAACTTCAACAACTATCACCCGTTTTATGGTATAGTTTTCTTTAGTTTTATTATGGAGCTCCAAACACTCACTCACACCGTCGTTCCGGGCGCAACAACTCAGCAGAGGAAGGAAAAGTGAAACGAATTGAGAAAGGAAAGGAAAAAAACACAACAAGATCGCGAAAAAAGGCCACTCCGGTCACCGCAGCAGCGTTTACTGCAGCGTAGCGAATGCGATTTTTGTAAGAGAAACATTTCTTACCACCCCATCTCACCCTTTCTCCAAACTCCAACTCCGCGACGGACTGAAGTCCCAGTCGACGACGTCGGCGAGATCGTTGGACTTAATTTTTGCTGCAACACTTTGCAGTTGAAAATGTAGCCTTCGTTTTTGTCGCTCGGGAGTCTCAGCTTCTGGGTGTTGTTGGGGCGTTTGGGGTCCGGTCCAGCCGGTGGCCAGTCCAGCCGTTGGTGTGGTTTGAGAAATTATCCGACGCCGCAAGCGCACCGCCAGGGCAAACAATGCGCACTTTTGTTTGTCGCGGCAACATGCTGCGGCTCGTTTTGAGAAATGATCGCCGTTGGGGCGACCAATAAGACAGAGTTGGTACTGGTAGGTTCGCCTTCAAGAAAAGCGGGGGTCCATACCCGGAGCGATCGCAAACCACCACCGCCGGTCGAGACACGGTGGACAAACTTGACAACATACGGCTGGCAGGACAGCGGACCATAGTCAAGCGGCGCCGGTTGTTGGGACTCTTTTTAGCCCCTTTATTTCTGCTAATCGGACACCGGGGGAGAGTAGATCGATGTGGTGCTGTGGCCCTGGCGACGGTTTTGCGTACAGTTGCCGCGCACTGCCTTCGAGGGTCTGAGGTGTCTATTTCTTTCCAACTGACCAACTCGCGCAATCGTTCCGTCCTGATGTTGCGTACGTTCAGGTGAAGGTTTTTAGCGCATACTGCCTCCACCAGAGAGTTGGAGTTGGCAACCGCCAGGACCTGGCACCGAAGGCGTAGTGCGGTGCATATCAAAGTGACTTTTCGGACCATCCATTACCGTCGCGGTCCCGGGCGGCTTTATCGTATCGCAATGACTGCATGCGGCGTAGGAATAATAATAATTGATTGAGAGCCCCATGGGTTTGCAATGCATTAAACGGCTTCGCTGTCTAGAATAAAACGTATGATCGAATCGATTTTCTGGATAAGAAACACTCGACCGGGATTATACAATAATTGTCCTGCGCTGCTGCGAGTCGATTCAAGATTGATCTTGAGCACTTGGCGATGGTTGGCCTATCGATCGGGTTTTTAAAGCCTGTCACCCATTGATCGTGAGAATTCTTGCGCACGACTCGGTCCCGTGTCGGATGCATGGATTAGTGTGATATGCGCGGAATAAAAATTATTCCATGTCTGGCCGTTCACAATGGACGCTCTCCAGAACGTCAATCATTAGGGCCGGATGAATTCCACCGTCCGTCGCCATTCGGTTGTCAGTTTATGCAACATTTTGCTATCTTGGGAGAACATTACGTGCGTCTCCTTAACGTTGGATGGCATTGAACCACACTGCTTGTGTACTGGACAACAAGCTGAGCTTAGGGGTAGACCGACCAGCAAAGCGAATTAAAAAGCTAGAAAAATAAACATCATAATCCGCTCTTATGGGTTTATGATTGGCAACGCGCTAATAGAGATGTTCATGGAGATGATTTTTGCATCTCGCACGCGAAGCTCGTTGACCACCACTTCGGCGAGCCTTCACAGCTTCTCAAGTCCGGCTAGTAGTTGGCAGCCTCGGTTGGAAAACCCCCAACAAGACGATGAAGGTAAAGATGGCCATCTCGGGATGCCAATCACGTAGCGAAAAACCCCTGATGGTGTGAAGGTCACGTGCACGCTTATGGTGTGATGGACACGAAAACAACTTCAAGCCGCTCGGCAGCATCCGAAAACAACGCGCGATGCCACGCGCGACAGATTTTTGTGCTGCTCTCACCTTCCATCTTGCTTTCCTTTGTCTTCTTCTTTTTTTTGCTTCTTCGCGCGCCGAAAAACATCTCGAAATCTCACCGAACCGGTCATCTTAACCGCCTGATCGAATCGGTCAGGAAATTTGTTTTCGACCAGCCTGTTGCCTTTGGTACTTGCCAAAGTTGGTCTCGACGTCGGAAGATGGCACCCCGGTCGGTTCTGGTCCTGGTCCACATCCATAACTTGGGCCTGATTGGAACTGGTTTCGAGCGCTTGAAACATGATAATGGCATGAGTTGGGCTGCGCAAAAACCGAAGGTCATCAGTCCCAAAATGAGTTTCTCGTGTGTTTCTTTTTCGTTGAATGGTGCTTTTATTTCGGGTTTTAGTATTCCGTCGCGATAAATCCGGATAGCTTTTACACAGAGATAACACAAACACCTACGTGGGCTGCCGTTTTGGGAAATGGTGCGTTTATTATAAACGGCAAAGAAAGTTTGTCCGCAAATCCGGAACACCTTTCAAAAAACCGCACGTGACGCAAGTTGATTCAACGAGTGTAATTTCTTCTACATAAATAAATGGATATGCTATGTAATTTTAAAATCAACCCATCTTTGCGAATGATTGAAAGGGGCGGAAAAAGAAAACAATCAACATCGATCATTGCACTCTTTTTTTTGCACGTTTAAAAGTGCGGAGGAGATAAAACATATTAATCGACGCACTTTCCCCGCGCAACACGAAGCTGCAGATTGACGAGCCCGGTAGCCCACTTCCCGGCCGCTGGCTCCGGAAGCTGGTGAAAAATTACTCAACATCTCTCACTCTCGATTTTCTCGTCCAAACCCACCCGGCCCATCCCCAAACCTCCCACGATTCGAATTGAAAACCGTTTTCATTTCCTTCCTCGACGAGCGGCGACGGATACGCTCCGGTAAATCACTTTCGATTGTTGATCCATGGTTAATTCATCGTATTTCCTTCGATCGGACGCTGCGGAGATCAGTTCGGTGTTTGCGTGTGTGCAAGCGCTTGTGAATTTTGTTGGAAAATTCGTCAAAACCCCGTTCGATCGAGTGACAAAAAAGGGGAGGAGGAGTTGGAGTGCATTTGGTTGGAAAATTGGGACACGCTTCATGGATTAGCCCCGCGTGCGGTTTGCCGGCCGGTTTGATGGTTGTGTTTTGGAATTGGATTTTTCGTTTCGTTTTTCCGGCTCCACTCATAATCGGCGATCGGAAGCGGCCGCGCGCACAGATGTTTTTGGGGTAATTTTTGCTGGCCGTTTTCCGCTTTCGCGGTGAACTGCATTTGTCACTCGGTTCACTTCCTGTGCGCATGAAAGCGGAAGGGACGCACAGGGAGAGGGAGGGAGGAAAGAGCGGAAAGTTGTTCACAAAATTGTTCGCATAGTGATCATCATTTCGAGTGCAAAATTTTTGCGTTGCGCATCAAAAATGCTTTTGATGGTGAAGGAAATACTTTTTCCTGAATTCATCATCACATCGACATCAAACTCATACGATGCTACGTGATCGTACAATGATCACGCAAGTGAAAAAATGAAATGAAATTGTAATATTATCAATATTGGAATTAATGTTTCAAGTAGGTAATATTATTTTCAAAACATTCAAAACGATTTTTTGCATCATACTTTACAACCTGCATGTAAAGTAAAAATGATCGTATAGGCTACTAACTAAGTAACCTATAAAAATGTAATCAACAGTCCTAGCAAGAAGTAGGATTTCAGTAACGAAGGCCACAAAAGCAAGGAATTGGAATTGTAACAACATAAAAAGGCAAGCATGGCAAAGAAAAAAAGCATATACCCAACACCGACATAATCACCGAATCGCGAGAAAGGAAACTCCTCTGGAAGCCTTACGGAACACGCAAAAAAAAGTGAAAAAAAAAACACTACAGCGACTCCCTAAATGTCTGGTGACCTCATTTCGCTGCTGACAAAATCCCACCACATCAGCCAAAACTTGCGCCAGGGCGAACAAGGGTTTTTTTTTGCACGTTCATCCCTCAACCCGATCGAAACCTTCGCCTTCGCTCGAACGTGGAGGGACGATTTATAGACGGTTGGAAAGGTAGTGGAATCCACGACCTCCCCCCCCCCCCTCCCCCCCTCCCCCACTCTCCCGTTCATACCCCACAGGATACCGAATCGAGCGTAATCGCAGGCGAAGCAGCAATCTAAGGGAAAATATCATTAATAGGCCACTCGTCGAAGCCCGCGCGGAAAATCTGGTTGTCCCGAGGCAGGCAAAGGGGTGTGGAAGGAGGTTAAAAAAATCAAAATAATGTTGCGATAACAAAAACCTCGAACCACGACACTATTTCGAGGGGGTTGGGATAAGAGTGAGTAGAACGAAAGTCGAAAAACTAAAAAATGAAATAAAAAGCCTAACCTTTTCCATCGCCGGCCAACCTTTCTTCAATGGGACGGAATGGGAAAGAGTTTGGCGTATCGCGAGTAAGCACGCGAATTTCGCCACGGTTGTTTTAGACCTGTTTTTTGCCTCGTTGAGGGAGATTGGTCTCTCTCATTCGGGTCGCCTTTCTTCGTCTTCGTGTTCGAAACTTTAAGCATTTCTCGCGTTTGGCCAAACCTTTGGCTAGGGAGCGGAACATTGACTAAACAACTTGTTTTACGAGACCCCCAAAAAGGCCTCGAAAAGGCCGCGATCCGGGAGTAGGTTCTCTTCCCCGTACCGTACCACCACCCTTTGCCAGGGGACGAGGACGGCATTTGACTGTCATGGACCTAGCTACCCTTTTCTTTGTGATTGTGTCTTCGTTTCGAGCGGTTTTGCTTAGAAGAAACATCAAAGTATAAGTGTGGTGGCTCCAGTTTAGTTTCTTCGGAGGTTTCGTTGCACTTTTTGCCTTCGGGACCCTAAAGCGACCCTGTTCCCGCGCAAACGAATGCAAGGAGTCGGCGAACTTGGATGGATGGATGTTTTTCGCACAATTTCGGTTCGATTTGATCCAGATTGGAGTTTTTCGCAGCTACGGAAAGTAGGTCGTTGGACTGGGTGATGGATTTTTTATCCGACCTCAGGCCTCAGGGAATCGATGGTTCGGTTTTCTGCCTACCGTTGACTCTGATTATTGCCGTGTTTACCATCCTGTCGATGGTTGAATCACTCCCGAAAGGCGGAAAGTACTGTTCTTTCGATACAGTTCCTCGGTTTCTCGTATTTCAAAAAGAAGACCGGTTGGAGGGAAAAAGGGAAATGATGGTGTCGTTTTCAGCCCTTCCATACGGATTTTCCGCCAGCGAATGACTGTGACGACGGTTGGAGTTAATTTTCGGAAGTCCAATTTCGGTGCGCCTAGTGTATCCTCCTCCAGCGTTGGTGTCGGTGTGGGTTTCTCCGCTTTTCTCGTGGGAAATTAAGCGCGACGTGGTTTCGGTTCCGCCAACGCGACGAGCGTGCCGCCCGGTTCGTTGACCCCCAAATGCTCCCGTTTTTGGCCACAAGCCGGGCATCGAGTCCGCGCCATCGGAGTGGAAGTTGTTTGATTTTAATTCTTCGGTCCCAACGGAGATCCGGCGAAAGAAGTTTGCCGTTGCGAAGTTGGTAGATAGATCGATCGTTTCACGATAATGATGATGATGATGGAGGTGGCGGTGACGACCATTGAGCTCCAGATCGTTCGATGGTATTAATGAGGACAACTCCAGAGAGACAGAGAGAAAGCAGAGAGATACTCAAGGTAGAGTTAGTCACAACATAGATCGCACGATGGCGTTGGGCGGAAGGAAAAAAGTAAAAGTAATTTCGATTAAAGCCGAAAGAAAGCGTTGCCAAATGGGCAAATGACGTCGGTTTAGGGTTTTGGGTGGAGTCTGGGTTTATTTAGCTTTCTCTAGGTGGTGTTTGTTGCCATTTTGTTGAACGGATGTGTGTGGGATTGCATTTTGCGTCCGATTCGAAGGTCGGCCATACTAAATTTCTTTTTTGTTTCATCCGCTAATGAAAGTGGTCGGTTTGCATTTCCGATTTGAAGCGCTTTTGTTTTTATTTAGGAACAATTGTATCGATGCATAATTTCAAGTAAACTATATTTTGATGTAAAATATTCTGGTTACTCTTATAAAAGTTTGAACAAGATACCGTCCGTTTTATTTCGATTGCATTAATTCACCAAATTATAACCCTTTCCGCCAATGGTAAATAAATCGTAAAAGTAACACCTCCTTCACCCTGGGGGAACCGTTCATGGGCCAAGGCAATGCGAGCCTGAAGCCCCCAATCAAGAGGAAAAACATCGTCGACCTTCGATCGATTCACTTTTGGACCGCTTTTCGATCGTCGCGCTGACACTGACACCGAAAAGGGAATGTGTTAAAACTCACTCTCTTTTGCAGGTACAAAGTGTATTTTGCTGTCCTCCGATTGTGTCCGTCCGATCAAGGAGGTGAGAAGGGCTGTCATTATTATGGTTATTTTTTTGTGTGGTTCAAAAGAGTGCTGAAGTCGTTTACACTCCACCCAACACATAACGTCTCCGTTTGCCTGCGTTTAACTTCTTCGATCGGTGCTGACGATGACGTTTGGACAACAATTTACAAAAATGCACTCCACTACAAGATGAGATGGTGTCAGCGTGCTCAATTGTTCTCGTTGCACTACATCGAAGGAGATCGTGGGGGGTTTGGAAAATGGTGCAACAGCTGCGAGCCGAAGTTTGCAGATGACGTCAAAGATGATCAAACTGATGATGATGATGGCGATGGAGGAGGGTGAAACAAAATACATCGAATAGTAGTACTAATAATAATATTTTTGCACTCCATTGAAAGCGCATTGCGTTGGCCTTGGCTACGGAAATGCGATCGTTTCCATCGGTCCGGGGTTATTATGGCTCTCGTTTTCATCCCTCACCCAACGCAGCGCCCCGTCGTGGGCCGATCAGGAATGGCACAATGGAGATCAAGTTGCGCACCGTGGCACGAGAGGAACGAATTATTAACGCCAGACAACTCTCCACCATGGCAGGGTGCTAATGTAACCTGTAATTTAAATATGTTTTTGTGGTTTTTGCTCTCGAGAAGCTGCGCACAAAGACACGGACGGTGTAAAAGTCGATATGCCTTTGGTGCACCGAAAGTAAACAAACAGAACATTCGAAGGAGCTCTATTCCGTTCAAGGAACAATTCTTTTTCGTATATAATGTTTTGTGGTGCAGCATAATTGACCCATGTTTTGTGGTTTTGGGGAGCATACAACATATGGTTTGCAGTCATGAAAGGGAGACCAAGAAGGTTAAAGGATTCATTGGTTTAAAATTGCATGATAAGCATACTGTGGCGAAGGAAAGCCACACCTTTTTGGCCACATGCCATGACAAACTTAGTCGTGTTATAATTTTGGTTTTTAAATCCTCCTCAGGCTGGTGGGTCATTTTCGATTGTGGCGAGAATCTTCTCTAAAATTATAGGCTCATATAGAGATAACTTTTTTCGCGTCTAAAATGAGTTTTCTTAAAAAATTGGAAAACGTGCGTTTTGCCTCAGGGGTGTATATTACCCCAGTCACCCCTACATAAACTCTGCGTCAATAAAACAGAATATGGTTTTAGATGTATTTTTACAAGTGTCTTGTCCCTCCATCATCACCGGATGCTCAATACTTTTCTCCGACAGGAGTCTAATTAATGGTTCCAGCAAACCTCGCATCCATATCCTGATCGGTTCCGAGATTGCAAAACTTTTCTCTTTCTCTCCTTCCTCAAACGTCATACCCATTATTCACCTTGGTTTTAATCGTTTTCAATCTCGCTCGTGCAACTCCTGCCCAAGTGTGTTTCGCGCACGCCTGGAACGATGAAAAACTCCCCTCCCCTACTCGCTTTTCGCCATCTTTTACCATCGATAATGTCGCCTGATCGTATCATGGCGTGGCTGTGCTTTTGCCCGCTTCCATACCTTCGCGTCAACCTGCTGTGGTTGATGAATGACGTGTTGTGACGATGTCGCAGATCTGCAGGGTGTAGCGATAGGGAGGAAAAATCCACCCTTCGACCGGTAACGGTGGTGTGGATTATCGATGTACATACGCATGCACGCACGAGGCGGCGCCCCGAGAGCCCCAAAGCACCGAAACACCGGTCACCATCCGAACCGTGGTGAAGGGTCATAAATATTGGCGTTGCATAAAATTGCACACGATACAGGCGCGTGCTTGCGTTTTTCGCTTTTTCAAAGACAAGACAACAACCCCTCCAATAACACAACGCACATGGGGCAGAATGTCCAACTCTTGGACCTGGTTCTTGGTGGTCGGTCGGTGACAAGTTAAGCGAAGTCTTGTACCAGAAAAAGACGAGAGGAGAAACAAGAAACAGACACCTCACAGAGAACTTTCCAATTAAGTTTTTACGAGTTTTCATCCTCCCAACCACGTTAGCACGACGGTATATCACATGTACTGCATACATATATCTCTGTACCAATGTGCATCACGAGCCTTAGATACGGTGTGTGATGATGATGATGCAACTTCTCCCATAGCGATATCTAGCCGGTTGGGAGCGAGTTCTTTAAGGGCGAACGTGGAAGGTAATACTCCCCGTACCGTGGACGAGTTTTATGGCGTTTATTCGGAACAAATGGGCAACCGTTTTCCAGATGGAAACTCGAAGAAAGGTTACGTACGTTAATAGACGTTGCTGGGCAGACGTTCGACATATGGACTTCATAATTGCTCGCGCACGTTCACCGAGTCTTAGATACCGCTGTTTGATATTTATCCTCCGTACTGAAACTGGTTTTCGGATGGTGTTTACATTTGGTTGGGATGTGTTTTTTCCGTAATATATAATAATGCATCAGGAGAAAGATAGCTAAGTACTAATTTAGATCCATATTCATCAACGAAGAGTATAGATTTTGTCTCAATGAGGTGGATAAGACACCTTTACCTTAATACACTCATCAATCGCAACACCTCTATGATGTAATAAACCGTTAAGAGTTCTGATCAGTCCTTGCTTGGTCGACGTTGATCGATGTGTTCGACCCACTATGTTCGATCGTTTTATATTTGGCTCGAGACCACCGGCTCCTTTTGCACGTTCTATTTCAATCAATTGAAAACAAACAAACCGTTAGGTTCTTGGTTGCTAGAACAAAACTGTACTAGGACACTCGTGAGAAGCAAGGTTGCTGTGCTATCGCCTTCGGCTACGTCCAATAATTCACTCTAGCAGTCCTAATTTATGTACCATCCATCGACGAACGGCGGTGTATGCGCACCTTCTTGCTTTGCTGTACATACGCACGATGCCGGACGGCCCTCCCCGAGGGAACCTAGACAAGCAAGCAACAACCAGTTGAGTACTCTAGAGGTACAACTGACTAGCGTTTACGGGGAGGTCTGCAACTGGCAGAGAGTCTCCGGAGTCTGTGTCGAACACGTTTGTAGTGCGGGATAGTAACACGCCCAACTGGAGAAGCCCAGAAGAACCTCGGGGCCAAACGCCGTCGGGCGGTGGACTAATGGGTAATGAATATAATTATCATTACTTCTATTATTGCTTGGTCGTTCTTTCGCGTGCAAGCTCCGTTTTTTCGCCTACCTGCGCACTCATACCCAACCGTAAGCCTAGAGTGTCGCAGCAAAGTGTTGTGTCTACGCAACTACAAACCCGCCCAAGTTGCGCCCAACGGGTGGCACTGCGGTGGAGGCCTATGGGTTAAGAAGATCGACACGATCGACCATCGGCTGGAAAGTGGGACACCACCATCACCAACATCATCATCATCTTCATCAGCATCACCATCTCCGGTCTCGAGTTGCAGGGAGTGGCCTCTGCACGCGATCGGAGATGAACCGAGTTCGCGGTGAATGCGCTTCGACTAAGCTCCAACATCTTGGACGATGCAGAAAGAAGAGAATCCTACACGACCACGCCACGACAAATGCGGAAAGCACGCACGCAAAGTGGTTGTGTTTCGTGCGAAGGTGTAAAGAAGGTGGTGGCAATGATTGATCGGCTGGCTGTCTTCTAATTTCTCGAAGAGAAGTTGTGTGGCCAACTTCTTCGTTGCTTGACTTTAAAGCTGCTGTATATAGTCGTTACCACCTATCTTTGCCTCTAACCCATCCATGATTGGAATGGTTCATCGGGTTCAGTCTATAACCCATTTAAATTTGTCTCTAACTCACCAGTATTTGTCTCGTGTTCATCTGGATTTGTTTCGTGTTTAAATTTTGTCTCAATCTAAAAAGTTGGTTATTTAGAATGACATTTACAAATATGAAGATTATTATTTGTACTAAACTTTATTTTGTAAAGCTACATACCAAAAAGAAATGTGGCAAAATTCTCAATAAATTAATAGCTATCTAAATTTGAAAAATATACGGGGTTTAGTAAGCTATGAAAATGAATTTATATTCCCGAATTCACCGCTTCAGGGCGGTTTTAGACTTAGTACTCGTAAAATCGGAAAAAAATTCATGGTTATAGGCGCAAGTTAGTTTTAAATTATAAATTAATGTTTATTTTTATTGCAGTTCAGGAAAAGCCACAACTACCCTGCTTATTTGCATGTTTTCGGCAGGAGACAATAGCTGATGAGTTAGAGACAAAGTCAGATGTGTTAGAGACAGAATCTGATGAGTTATTTCAAAGCTTGGTTCTTTGGAGACGACACCATCTGCTTTCGAGCTAAAGTTTAGTTGTAACAGCTGTAAGACGAGGTGGTTTTAGGTCTGCCGCGATGAAATATCCTTTTTTGGTGATGGTTATTCTGTTGGTTACTCTATCCTTCAGTAAATGTGGTACTATCCTACCATTCTTATTGAAGCCTTCAATTTTTAAATCATTCATCTAAAGCTCCTCATGAACTATTGCATTTAGGATGAGTGTTTCAAACATAGAAACAGCCTCGGGAAACCTCTTCAGGGTCTTTGCAAATGCCATTCGAGGGAGTCCTAACGCCGACAATTACTTTTATGTCTTGCACCTGCTCAAGTTATCTAAAACTTGAATCCATCCATTAATTTAGTGGTGTTGTTAAAAATTAGTTTTCCTTTCGACATTCACCCTGCATTATCGGCTGGTGTGCATCGCCGTCGGGCAGGCAAAGGCGCCATTAAATCCATCTACCAGCCGATGGCAGCAGGTGCATAGTGGAAGCGTATTTTCCCTGCAGCGACGGTTAGATGCACACCTTGTCTCTAAGCAGGGAAACATGTAAGTCTTTTTGTGATAAGAAGACTGTTTAAATTTCTTGTCGTCAAACGGAACAGAAAACAACAGCCCCAAATTCCCGGGAATTCTTAGTTAAACTGTTCATGTTTCCTATGCTACGGAAAAAGGTGCCCTTTGAGCTTTTGTAATTGCGGTAAGAGAACGGTCTTGCCGGGGTGTAACGGTACATCAGGTCTTATCTATTACCTCACCATGGGGCACACAGCATGAATGACAAGCCCCCGGGGGGAAGTTGGGTGATGGGGGGGACCAACAACCAAACATTCATGTTATCTCTCCGTAATGTGCTTTTTACGTTACGCAAGCTGTAAACGTTATATTCACACGAGAAGCCGTACGCCTCAGTTGCGGTTAATCGTTGGCATGGTGCTGGTTTGCTGGTGGCCCTGCATGGCGTGCCTGGATTGCATCCGCGGTGCCACACGGTGGACTGGCTGACGACCACTAGAAATGACCTCCATGCACTGCCACGCCGGAATATCTAATGCTTCATCATAAGCCGTGATTGTTGAAGGAGAGGAAAGGAAAAGGTTGTTTTGTTGGTTGAGCCTCAGTGTCATTGGAAGAAAGCAGTAAACAGCTTCATTTACCTAGTACGTGTGTGTCCGTGTGTTTGGGTGTCGGTGCCCTGCAGGTGCCAATGAACTGATGAATCTGGAACGAAACGGAACCGTACCACGCACGTGCGGTTGCGTACAGGGGTGAAGTGTGTGCAGGGGAATATGACGGCACGCGCGTAATCTTCCGCCAAAGATGCGTGTCCCCTTGAGGTCAGGGAGAGAAAGAGCTCAATTCATCTTCGTCAGAAGGGAAGCTACACCCCGACCGACCGTCTGTGCATGACGATTAAGCTCCGTATCGAAAAGTGTTGGAGTGGTTTCTTGTGGTCATGTGCAGGCATCTACACCGTACCGTAAGGTCTGTCCGTACCTGTTCGTCGAAGACATTAATCGCCCTGCCGAGGTCCAGCGTTAGTTACGGTTCATGTTCACACTCGACTCGGCACTGTTCCAGCCGCTCCATCGGGAAATGGTGGTGGTGGTAATTATTTTCGTTAGTTTCGGTCACGGTCGAAGGTGCATGATCGCCGGTTCCAGGATCTCCGGAAGAAAAAAACACGAACCGGATCCGATTGGATCCGTGGTTTTGACCGCAATGCACGGGTTCGTCGTCACATCGCGCCATCAGCAAGTGTACTCTTTGAGGATACGGAGCCCGACCGGAGAACTGGTCGTTGCAACTCGGCAACTCAAGGCTACTAGCGTAGGTGATGGATAGTCTGGACTTCGGGAGTGTTGAAAATTAACGCAATATGAGGCAAGAACTGACCACCAGTGTGTGTGTCGTTCCTCCCTACGAGTGCCGTTCCCTTTTCATCGATCGCGTCCACACTTCTTCTTTCTTCGGGAGCTACAGATTAAGCAATTTTTGTGAAACCCGTTTGTATTCCGAGTTCGATGTTGGAAGCTGGAAGAAGAACGTGTGTGCAGATAACCTGTGTTGGTCAGTAACTTGGTGGACGCTGAAACGGAAAGAAAATCAGAAACATCGCCAACGTGGTGTTTAGCTTGGAAAGTTGATCCTGCATTCGCCACGTTTCGCAGAATGGGCCACAGATCAGGTTGTGCGAGAATGTGTTAACGATGCGCTGAAGGACGAACCAGTGTCGGTGTGTGTTTATGTGAATTTGCAAACCGGACTGGACAACGAGTTTGGGCGGTGCACGATCGAAAAACCCTCACTTCCAGTTCTCGAACTGGCAAAAACCGAACCACCTTGACTGGGAAGACATATTAAAATAAGAATCTCGATCTCTCTGTCCCAGCCTCTCTTTACACTCCGTTGTTCAACCGTTCCTGTGGCTTAACGCCGCGGTAGCCTTTTGATATTTAACCCTGGTGCAACCCGCTGGGGGTGTCGCGGGTCTTGCAGCAGCACTTGGTTTTCTTTTCGGGGTCTCTGTTGAAGCTTATCGTTTGAGTGTCCTGTTTTGTTTCTTCTCCGTTTAGCTCCGGCAGCAGTGCAGTTGTGGAAGCCGTTTGAAATAAATCGACGAATTGAAAAAAGGGTAGCTCGATCCGTGTGCGAGAGTGTGTTACGTTTTGTGGTGCCGTACAGGTACAGAAGGACGTGTGTGCATTCCCGTCGGGGAGGAAGGATAAGCTAAATTTTCCAAGCGGAAAGGCAACCTCCAAAACCGTTGGAAAGTGGATAAGTGACCTCCGGATACGGTGTGCCGAGTGGTAGGCGTTTTTCTTATTGTGTGCAGTGCAGTGTGTGTGTGTGTGTGTCGTTCAAGTGGCCACCGAACGTTGGCCACCGGAACCAGATGATTCCGTGCGTGAGTCTCACGGAGAGCAGTGTCCTTGGGAATATGAAAGAACGCGTTAAAGAGATGCGCGTGTTCGGGTGTCGTTTGAATTTTTGGAACAATGTAACGCTGAACTTCGGTAGTAATAAGGGTAAGTGTCGGTGAATGGTGCCCAAAAGGTTTATTTAAAATGTTCGCGAATGTTCTGTGATCCCTTGTGAAGGGAGTTTTTGAACTTGAGAGCGAAATTAACGAATTATTGGATAAATGTTGTTAATTATTTATTGTTTCAAATAATGTTTAACACCAGAACTACCGGGATTGGATGCTAGCAATTTCAATGAGCTGGCGTATTTTTCAACGATTCTTAACCTTTATTTTGATTAAGTTTTGGTTGTTAGTTATCAGCTTTTAATGTTATCAATTATAACTGGCTATTCTATTGAATTTATGAATACATTTTGGAACGACAAGGAGCATTACATGAAAGCATGAACTAAGTATCAACTTATAACAAATTAGCATAATTGCTTCGTAGGCACTGATTGTTCACACCGCTTTTTACAAAAGATAAAGATTTTTAAATTCAAAAGAAGGTACATTCAAATTTTATTAAATTTTTACTCTTTTTTATTCTATATTTTATTGAACTACTCAAAATGGCTGGTCCCGGTAGAGTTGCTCAAAGCATTACTCAAACAATGCCTACGGAGATTCTTGTTGGCAGCACACTTAAAAACGAAAATAAATAAATTAATTGCTTTCAAGTTCATAAACTTGAACATTTTAATACATATGTAAAAGTCATACATAAACTTCGCTGGAATCGTTTCACTAAAAAAAATGTTTTAGTCACTGGAAGGTACCAGAGCAGGCAACATAACTGGTCTGTTAGTTGTAGTGTTAATATTATTTTAATTCAAATGAATATAATTTTGTGTTTCTATTCCACAACTGGAAAATAATTTAGGATAGTCAATAGATATAGCTACGTCTTCAGCACGACGTTACAATCATTCGTAACCACATCGGAGGCAAATTTTAATTAAGGAAACACGAAACTACACACTGCATTTATTGGCCGTGCTTCCATCGAAACAGTCAGTTATTATTAGCGACGGGTAAAATAAATACTGTTAGCGATACGTACGATGGTCTTTTTGATCTAAAACTCGACTCCGTAAGTGCCGGTAGCTTCCCTGTCCCTTTGCCGCCGGCTCGGGGAAAAAAATGGGTGAAGTAATGTGCTTGTAGTAGAAGATCGTTTATTTCACCCTTCCTTTTCGTTTTCCGCGCGCTAAACCAGGGGAGGCCTCTATTGCGCAAGGGAATCGATCTTCGCGAGGAGTGTGCGACCGATATCCAATGCCCTTTGCTCCCCCGCCGGCCCACCATCCGGACGGTCCTGGGCGCATAGAAAAGTCGGCGGTCGGTCGGTGGGTGGGTTGTGTGACGCAGTCATTAATTATCTGAAATCAATTACCCATGCTCACGATGCACAAGACAGACACATCGGGGAAACATGGTTTACGATTCCATCGCGAGTTGGCCAACTCTCCCGCCAGGCAGAGATCGGCGTGCGCGCGCGGTGATGGTGGTCGTCGTCGCGATTCGATACACTCGATGTTGCAGAAAGGGGAGAGAGGGTAGGAATGAGGCGGAGAGCTATCGGGTTGGTGGTGACCGTTTGCCGCCGCCTCCTGCAACTCGAAACAACGGATAGGGAAACCTACCCAGAGGGAATCGGCACGGGCGGCTTGTGGGGCGGCATTACGTTAAGAGTCTCCGGAGGAGGCAATGGCAATCTGGGGAGGTCTTTTAACCGACTCCGCACACACACGGCATGTTTTGCATAATCGTGCCCCTGCTAACGGTACTCTTTCCACCTTCTCAACAGCGTCGCCGGCTTTCGCGGCTCGCACCTTCCCGGTTCCTGTTGCACATAAAATCGATGAAACGCTGAAAACTTCTTCGTTCGAATCGGTTTTCTGTCGGAGCGGTCCGGGCGCCGGTGCGGGTTAAAATCCGAAAGTGTTATGAACCCTCGGCAATAGTCCCGGTTCCCCGAGGAGAGAACAGTCGTACAGAAGGTGCAGAATTTTCTTTTATCTGGGCCGCTAGATGGAGGTTTGTTGAGGACCGCAAGGAAAAAATCTTCTTAATTTTCCTCGCTTATATCCTTTCATTTCTCTTTGTTCTGGACTAAAAAAAAATGTTTATCAAATTCAAGTTTCACTATGTGCCAAATCATTACAAATAATGGAATTTAAGGATATAAATGCTGTAGAGCGGTTTAAAAAAGTTGTCATAAAGTTGTTTAAACATATATAATTCTCATTTTTTTTTTGTAATTTTTCATACTCAAGTTCTGTTCGTCAGCCGATGCAAATGAAAGCCATTCCAAGATTCAGGACTTGAAATATAAATTATAGCTTGATTTAAACAAACATTTTTTGCTACTCAAATCTATCGACTCCAAAAATCATACTATTACTACTACTCTATCTGTTATATCCTCCATCTCCTATCTTTTATCTTCTACCTTCGATCTTCTATTTCTTACCTTCTTCTTACTTCTATTTTTTATCTAATGTCTTTTATCTTTTATCTTCTATATGTATCTGTCTTCTTATCTGTCGCATTGTTAAGTTGTTTGATCCTTCTTGATAAACTTTCATCATCTGTTGAATGGTTGATAAAAAAGATCCTCGAACATTTATAAATTTAAATACTACCTAAACGGAGTTCTTATCTGAACAAAGTCTTACTGGTTTTAAAACTTAATAAATTTTCAGCATTGATTGTATTGATCTTCTTCCAATTTATCTTCTTATGTCCTGTCACAAAGTTTCGCAGCATTCAAACTCGCACCATTAGCCCGTTTCACGTGATTGATACGTCGTGTTTTACGAATCAATACCGAAAATGTTAGCACAGGGGTTTTTCCCCGCTGCTGTGCTTCGAACGAAACCGGTTGTACAAACATTTAGGATGAACCCGCGCACAGATCAAACTAAACCAAACTCGCGGCAGCGTAGCACCGCATATTCCGGTAGTGTGGAACAATTTCCACATTAATGGAAAGCCATTATATGATGTGCACCATCGTTCTGCGACCGGAAACAACGCCGTGCCACCACGCGGTGCCGATGAACGACTACCGAAGGCTGTTGTTCCGAACCTAACCTCTTCCTCCTCCTACGGGCCAACAAAAGAGCTAAAAAAAGCCGAGCCGGTAAAGAGTTCGACCATGAATGGCGCAATGGCACGGCGAGAACTCAACTCTTCTGGTAACGAGCGCGACGAGTGTTGCGTTTTGGGGAGAAAAAAACAT
>KE525333.1:14499-24593 GCA_000441895.2 Anopheles sinensis
AATACCCTCCTCTGGGAGGATTGGATCCAACCAGGAATTGCATCCTACACCCGCACTTACCACCAGCACGAATCACCATGGCGACGACCAGGCAGCTAAGAATCATCCACTTCATCATGATGCAGCGAAGTTCCACGTCCACACAGAACACTCAAACGACACAGCGCGAAGTTCGGAGCTACAAGGAATTGCACTGCACTCTCGTCTGAGGCTGAGGTCAATCACTTCAGGACTTCAGGGCAAGTCCTGCTCGGGTTTCTTGGCGATACACACGGTTTGAACTTGAACTTGCACACAGTTCGCCTGCAGGGGGTGGTTCGCGGCGTTCGCGGGGGTAGTGTTTGCAGGGGTAAAATGGCACAGAAATGGCGATTACCACTTCGTTACCGTCCGGTTGGGGCGTTCTCGAGTAAATGATTGATCGGAACGGGGCAGCAGCGGTCTTTAAGGCTGAGACCAGGCCGGCTCCAAGCAAGAAGCTGACTCAGATTTAGCAACGTAAGAAACCGGCAAGCGAAACAGATGGGAGACAAGGAAAGAGTTAGATCTTGGGAACAGGGAGAGAGAGAGACAGAGTGTGTTTTTCTGTGTGTGTGTTTGCTACTGAGGGAGACCAAGAGAGTAAGAAAGAAGGAGATAGCGTCAGATGGAGGTGATCGTGCGCAACGATCAGGAAACTTTTGCGGCGCTGATCGATCGATCAAGTCGATTGCTGCAAATCGGTTTGCGAGCTGCTGCTGAGTCAGAGAGCGCGCAGAAAAAAACTTCAGCGAACGTGGATCAATTATTCCTTCGCCAATTCTTCGCCGACCCGCGAGAAGGCGCGCGACCGCGATCGTCTGTTGTGGGTCGCGGTGTGATCTTAGCTTTTTCTTACTCCTAGTATTTTGTGTTTTTGGTTTCAACTATTTTGTGTGTGTTTTAATGGTCTTCACTTCGTTCGGCGAGCGTCTCCGTTTCGGTTCGCGCTTCGTTGCGACCACCGTTAAAGCCGCTGGCTGCCTTTCGGATTCAGCGCACTTTATTCTTTTTTCGGCTTTCTTGGGTTCGCACGTTTCTGACGTCGGCCTGCCCAGGTCGTTCGCTCGCGGTCAGTCATGTACTGAAGAAACGGTCGCCAGTTGGACCATCTTTTATAAGATGCCTTGGGGCGGGGGGACGCAACCTCCCAACCGCACATTCCACCGCGCAAGATGTTCCTTCGGTCGAATTTTCGCCGATAATTTGCGCTCGCGGCGACGATGGCCCCGAACGACGTGGCGTTTGTGCAGATCGCGTGCGACGAGCTGCGAATTGTTTCTATTCTCTTTTATTATAGTTTCCCGTCCAACCCTTGCGGGCGAGTGAAATAGTGAAAGGGTTGATTCGGGGAGGATTGGTGAACATTATTGCGGGCATGAGAACGCACTGATGCTCAGCTGGGGTAATCCGTGGACAGTTTTGTTGTTTTCTGTAGGAACTCGTTCTTGTTCTTGATGACAACCAAGATACATGTACCGGTTTTTTGGTCGCGTGTATGTTGGACAAGAAGCAGGGGTTTTTTAGAACCAAACTTCTCGTTAGTAGGTTCTACCTAAGAAACACCGTTACAAAATATTAAGGTAAAGTTTACCCGATATCTGTTTGTTTAAAAAACAATGAGATACAGTTTAGTTTGAAATCGATGCAAGAGGAAACTTTCCTCAGTACTTTGTAGCAACAATTTTCAAAAGCTAGATAATTGCAACACTTGCTGGGTGGCATCTTTCGCGTTTTATCATCTTACGAAGATTAATGACGATAGTAAAATTCTTCACCTCTCACTTCACGATCCGCCAATGATCCGTGAGTCAGCACCGACATAAAGGAGCAGATTTACAGTTAAATGGGGCTAGGAAGTGGATCAAAAGTATACCATTGAAAAAAAGGAAGACAATCCAACCATCACCACCGAGAAAGAAGTGCACTTAAGGCCTTCCCCGAAAGCCATGCCAGCCTCCGTTCGGCGAAAGCGGGAGGTGTGAAGGAATGGGACAAAAACAGTGGGGGTTTCAGCGTGAAAGAACATTCGTGTGGCCGCGGAGAGAAAGGTAGCCAGGCCCACATTTGATGGCTGACATACGCCGACCGAAGACGTTAACGGTCGTGGTGGAAAGTGTGATCTCTAGCCGCTTCCTGGAAGTGACCGACGGAATGGACCTACACCGGGCGGAAGTGGCTGACGGGCAGAAGACGAACAAATGCATTTGACATTTCCCATGAAAGCATGGCACGGTGAAAAGTGTAATGTGTCCGACGCGGTGAGGATGTGGAAGGGCAGTAACACTGACCTACCCGAGGTTGGACGTAGATGAAGCGGATCACTTCTCGGAGAAGAAGAATTGCTGCATAACAGGGCATGGGACTTACAGATCAAGAGGGTCTTCTAGCCAGAAGATCTAAGTAAGCATCGATACAGGAGAAATTCCTTCAGAAGTAGATAATATACACAGCCTGCTTTGACTCTTCCGTCTCGTTTTCCCATACTTGAAAGCAAGCAAAAGAGACGGCAAACATGGGAGAATCAACACGTGATCGGCGAAAATGGGAGCGATTATTAAAATAGTTCGGATTTCTTAGCTTTCCTGCAATACCTTTGCCGGTGTAGTGCTAATCGTTTTTGACATGCTTTTCGACTGATGCAGTGCCACGCCGTCCTGGGTAAGCGAGTCGTCTGCCAATGCAGAATGGATCGCGATCGGAAAGGCTCGGATGGGTTTAAACGATTTCACTCCAAGGCAAACAGTCTGCTGGATCATGATGGCTTCTGGGACTACGCTGGACCATGCTGTGGGCTAAGATGGTTAGAAGTAATTGGCGCCAACTGCCAGTTCGTAGTATGCAACATAACGGAGAGCCATTACGAAGGAAAGAATTATTTAATTTCGTTCTATGAAAGGTTGCGCAAAGAATACCTGTTGATGATGTTGAGACGGTCTTTACTGTCTGGTTCATTTTACTCTGATTTTTTTCAACGCAGGACAAGTGCCTTGATCCCATATAGTATGTGTGTAAATTTTTCCAGTAGCTCCCGTATAAGTTAAATAAAATGTGAAAGTTTTTGGTCCTTTAGATATCTTTGATTATTTTTTTTGAAATGATCATATTGAAATATGATGATTGTTTTTAGTAGGGTATCAGATTTTACGGTAAGTTATGTGTACTCCATGTGTTGTTTTTCTTTCTTTTCTAATATACTTTATTTTGAAATCGTTTTCAAAAACTCAATCTAAATTATTTTGTAATCTTTTTAAATGATTTGAATGAACAAAATCACTTTTAATTCTCACTCTTTTAACTGTCACACTTGCTTACTTAAAGAGAAAATATATATGTTACATTCTAAGCATTAAGACTGGAAAAGAAATATTCGTCATGACGATCCTCCTTTACTCATAAAAAGCATTCATCTTTCGTCAAGTTAACGAAGGTAATGAAAACAAAAGTTGCTCCAACTCTTTTGCACGTGCTGGAATTGTTCGCCAAGAATGCCGGTAGCTATGCCATGAAACGAACAACAGCATTCGCTCATGAAGCACAATCGCACGTCACGGAGCATCGATTAATAGATGTTTTCCATTACGCAAATCTTTCTTTTATGAGCCTCAGTCATTCACGATACATTCTGACTTTTACCTTTCCCGTTCTTCCTCGGGAAAGGTTCCATGGGAGGACGGGATCGGCGCAAACATTCTCATCAAACGTAATAACACCATCGAAAAATGGAAAAAAAGATGAATAGAACGAAATTACTCGCAATGTTTCTCCATTTTTCACCGCACGGGATGATGGTGTTTTCTCGGGGGGATGATTGTTTTTCGCTCCAATCTGCACACTTCTTAAATTTCCTTCCCGAATCTTTTGTAGCCAATGGGTGAGTTGGCATAATGCTGATGTTCTTATGTACTTCGGAATCTTATGACTCTTTAAGCGCGGAGAAAAAGTTTTATGTGCACATACTTTAAGATGTTTTGATCGTACGCCTTCCCAGAGGACACGCGTGCAAAATGTTCGTACATGACAAATTAATAAATAACTCAAATACTTCTCTCATCCCTCACGGCTTTCCGGTTGTTGCGTAACGCGGGATAATGTTCTAGATGTGCGCTATTTTGACTTACGTCGCTCAACTCTACACCCCATTCCAATTTCTTTCGTTCCAACGCATGATCCGCCACCAGGCCCTAACTTATGTGGGCCAATTCAGGGAATGGCACGGTGCGTAGTGAAACAATTTGATAAAACGGTGACATGCGGAACACCGTCGCATCGTGTCTCCATCGCAATGGCCGCGAGATCCCTTTCGGATCGGTTCACATAATCTTTCCGGACTTTGGTGCTGTTGATGCGCTCGAGCGGATTAGAACTCGGGCGGCCCCGATCCGTTGGGCTGAAGTCGTCTCGCTGTACGAGAGTAAACCACACACACACACACACACACACACACACACACACACACACACACACACACACACACACACACACACACACACACACACACACACACACACACAAGAGTTGAACCCTTGATAAAGAAAAATAAGAAAAACACGACACGCCCGAGAAACACTGGAAGAAACCCATTCTTTAATGGACTTCGCACACCGCATGAATATGAATATGGATGGATACCGCACGGCGGGGTCGCGATGGCAGCTAGAGGTGATGAAATGGAGGCCCGGCGAGCTGATGCTGTGGATAATGATGCTGCCGGTGACGACGATGATAATGATTTGCATAATGTAGGGGGCCGTGCGGTACGCGAGACGTTGAATTCTGATGCTGGTGATACACGACACCCCGACCGGACGGAAACTCGGTTCCGCGTTTCTTCTCACGTTTCGGCTGGCAATTGGTCGAATGGCGGGTTTGGGGAAGAGGGTAAGCAGGGAGGGATAAAAACCATCCTTTGACCCGAACACTTTTACCTGTGTCGGTGGCAACTGGTGACACATGATTTAAGGAAAAGAAAGAAGTAAACTCGTCGTATCTCCCTTGAACCAGAAAGAGGGCAACAGAAGCTTTAAGATAATGAAACTTCTCCAACATGTCTTGAGCCATTGGAAGGTTGGCATTAATCTCATTGTTTATCATAGTTGCAGCACTACTAGAAATGTGAGACAATTTTTCGCTATAAAATAGTAGGCCATTGCATGTATTTTGAATCCTACCGTTAGAAAATAAAAATATGTAATAGGAAAAGAACCTTTATTTGAAATCCCCCGGATGGCATCAAAGGGCTAACATAAAGATATTCACTTAAGCTCAAAGTCATGCCAGGGATCAAAGTGTAGCTCAGCATTAGCCTGGATCACACGTCACCCAACATTACTGCACTTCACACACTGAATGCACGGCATGGAAACCTATCGTGCTAACATTCTTTGCCAAAGGCGCAACCAACGACGACGAGGTCGTTCGGATGAAATCATCGGACCAACGAAGCCTCGCCGTCGTGGTGGGTGGCGGAAGGATTTGGAATGCAATTTTGTTGCTAGAACCCGTCCCGAACACTATCTGGTGTTCAGTCTACCATGCACTTCCCTTAGCTCCAGATGCGAGCGAGTTGGCAATGTACTAGCATTAGGTTGACTTGCTTCCGCGGAGATACGCTCGAAAGTGGAACGGCTCAGTACGGCTAGTAAACATTTGCGTTTTATGTAATTTCGCCTGTCGTTACACTGCGTTTGATATGAAACCCGTCGGCGAGCATGTTTGCTTTGGCAGCGCACTGCAAAATGTAATGTCAGGCCTAGTTAGGACGCGCACTAAACGCGAAGCAGAGCGGATGAGAAAATATGGTGACGTTATGATAATGCGATTAGCTTTGATCGGTGCGTTTGTCCTGGAAGCTTAGGTTGTCGTGTGTTTCCTTGCTAGAAGTAGCGGGGAGGATTCGAGAGCATGGTCTCAAGCTGGGTTGTTTCTTAAACTCTTCCAACAAATATGTAAGATTTGTACCAACAAACTGTTTTAGGATAATGAATTTGAAAAAAAGAGTTTAAGCCTCTAGAAATAATATTTAGAACATTTGGTAAAAAGTTAATTTGCAAATATTTTGATGGGTAATATTTTCAAAATGAACGCATTCGTTGCTGATGTATTATAACCAAACATGTTGAAATACTCCTTCAATCTAGTAATATTATGGCGAATAATGTACCGGTCTTCCGGTAATCTAGTTATTACACTCTTCTGTCGGGTTGGGAATAATTTTACATAAAATGTCAGTGATGCTTTTTATAATTAAAAAATAGTAACATGTTTCAAGCCATTTCGTAATCAAACCATCCTTCATAATTATTGAACTATCCTCCTTCTGTCTTCTAATTCAAATAAGACAATATTTATATAATTTTTAAACCTTTTTTTGTACAATATAGCAGAGATGCCTTTTTGAAAATATGATCTTCCTACACGTAACAACCCCTGCCTTCCTTTATGTTTCTGTGGCTGCTTGTAAACTTGACGGACGGGGAAAGCTTTCCGAAAGAAACGCTGGAAGATGTTCAAATGCAGAATTTAAAAGCCATTTTCAATTGATAAGCACTTCTCCGTTTTTATGCTCTCAAAGAAGAAAGTGATTCGAAAATTTCCTAATAATCCCGCCCGCGGAAGAAAGAGGCTTTTGTGCTGCGGGCGCATTAATTCTTCATTGTCTTTTATGTTCCTCTTGCTGAGTTCTTTCAGTCGTGCGTACTTCATCGAGGGTGACTTGACGATGATGAACGAGTTTTGAAAAAGCGAGCAAGGGAGGATCTTCTGGGTGGGCAAAAACAAAAATCGAATGTTCTTTCAAGATTCGCGAACCACCCCCTCTCAGCTAATCACGATGACAACTTTTACCGCTAGATATACGCCCAACCCCACCACCGTCGGCTTCACAGAGGAACAATAAAACATCCTTTCGCGACTTTTGCGGCTGATGCTTTTGCCATGCCGCCAGGGGAATGATAGGGCTGTTGATAATAATGACAACGGAAGCCATTCGTCGGCTGTGCGCTCCTGACGTCGTTCTCTCAGGATAATGTGAAAAAAGGGGCCCAAGTTCGAGCCACGAGACGGCCGATGGTTGCAACGATGGGAAGGAGTTTGTTGAACAAGCTCCTGTGCAAGAAGATAACGTCACCATTAACGTGGCGCCATCCCACCATCGAACAGATCAAAAGCAACGCTGATCCTGCTGCCGTTTTGCCTTTAATCTTGCCAAACCCAACCGCCCACAATGCGTTGATGTGACTTCTGGGCCCCGTGCTATAACTTCTCTTTTTTACCCGTGAGAAAATGAAACGCTAGGGCGGAAGTTGTTTGGATTGCGACGGAGAGCATGATTGTGCGTGCGTGGCCAACATGGCCACAGCATGCGTAAACCCGGTGCGACATTCCGGTGTTTGCAGTACGTGCCGCAAGGATCTCCGTCGTTTGTCGTTTGAACCGGCGACGCGGTCGCTTCCGGTGTCATGGTGTGTGGTGTGTGATTTGATGTGTATCCATTCATCTGCCAAACCTTGGATAAACTGGGTTGAATTTTCGCTCCTTGCCATATCGGTGGAGCACACAGGGCTAAAGCAAACGAGCGAACCTACATATTTCGATTTCAAGCCAGAATTAGCTCATCACGATGGTGTGTCGTTGAAACGAACACAATCGATCGTGTTGATGATGGGAAGGAAAAAAAGTCAAAGCTAATAGAATGATTTCTACGAGCCACATAAATGAGCCTTCCAAAAGAAGAAATACATTTTTTATTGCTACCTTCACGTTATTGACGACGTGCCACCTGAAATTGGATTTGTAGTTCACGAGAAAACTGGGGACAAAATTTAAACCCTGTCTAGTTTTAAGCCTGTGGATTGGAGAAATCGTTTTCCATGTAAAATGTTTAAGGGCCAATTGAATTCCAACACGATTCGTGGACGTAAATCGCGGACAAAGATAGATTAAAACGCGTAAAGTAGTTTTGCATAACAGTCACCAAAATATCACAGGAAATCTCCGTCTGCACGGATAAGTTTCTAAAAAACAGTACAGCGAGTATTATTTTGGCGCTTTTAAAAACCCAAATGCTGACATAAATATGCTTTGCAATTAAAAAAAGAACTTGAAGTCACCATTGTAAAATAATGCATTATTTTATATAGAAATAAGTCGTTTTTATACTGAATAATGTTAAACTGGCTCTATATGCGTTTTGTATCAATTTGGCAGTTTTAAGGGAAGCATAATAAAATAACGGAAAATAATTACAAAATAGTTATTATTCTGACTATCATTCTGTCACGATATAGTTATCAAGAGTCACGACAACCCTTTGCTGTATTGGTAATTTGGTTAAGCCCGGAAAAGCTTTTCTTTCAATTTATTCAAACAAATCTACCTACAAAATTAATTTAAAGATGTTACTCAAGCTATCATTTTTCAAGGTCAGTACAACTTTCATCTACAAATTAGTTGATGTTTACGTAGAGAATAGAACATGTAAAAAATATCCAAAAATTCATTTCATTTGATTCGAAGAAATCACAACCATGAGCATGAAGCCTTTCGACTCCTTTATCGACTGATAACACCGCGATGCTGCCTTTTGCCGAACGGAGATTCCACGAGTTGACGAGTTCAGTGGCGTCCTCCCACTGCGATGCCAAATGGCCTGTAGCAGTGGCGGATTCAACGGTGCGCGGACTGAGCGGCCGCGGGGGCCCCGGGCTCGAAAGGGGCCCCGAGCCACCAAAGTCCAAGTTCGGTGCAAGATTATTACTTAAATAAATTTTCCATAGAATTCATCAACATTCTTTAATGAACGACAGGTAATAAATTAGAACGAGGTCAATTTTACAATCATGGATAATTTTACTGGTATCCTATAAAAGTAGTGATTTGAACCATAACGAAATAATTAAAGGATAGTTTGGTATATAATCATAGTAACGGAGGAAAATTTTGTTTAGTTTATCCAAATTGTTAGTAACGGAAGGAAAATGTTCCGTTAGTCAGTAACGGAAGAATGTTTTATGGTATATCCAAATTGGAAAAACCTTGTATTTTTTCAAAAAAGCAAGTTTTAGAATATATCAAGAACAGGTCTAAAATAATGCGTTTAAAACTTAAAAGTTTGATCTTTCGGATATCGGCAATAAGTTTTTAACAAAACATGATAGATGTCATGAAAATCTTTATTCGTTTTAAATTGAGTTACGTGTTTAAACGATCACTTTTTAGTTTTAGGATTCTACGAGGGTTTTAGCGGATGAAGTATTACTACGCAATAATATTCTATTTATTGAATACGAATTGTTAGAAATAATTGATAAAATCAATCCGAGGAGTTCGCCGATAAACTCATTAATTGTAGAAAAAAAATAAGAGGTAATATTTTATTTGTTGAAAAGCTTATAAATAACACGATTTTTTTTACTTTTTACGGTATAGCACATTTCCCGCTTAGGGCCCTCGTTCATTTTCCCGCTTAGGGCCCCCATAAATGTAAATCCGCCACTGGCCTGTAGTTGATTTATGGGACATCTCTGGCAATCCTTCCCGGTGCGATGTCAGAGGTCTACCACGGTCAATCAACTGGTGCGGCCTGCCCCAATAATCCGAAGATTGACTAGCATCAGCAGGTTGTGCCGGTTGTTGCCGTGATGATTGAAATGTAACTCCCCGGTTCGGCAGTGGGATTCTACCGGCAATTCATTTCAGGACACGATGCCGGTATGCCACATTCGTACCAACATTCGTTTTGGAAGATTCGTTGTGGTCGGTGGTGGAGGAGGTTTTTCCTTTCGCTACCGCTCGATCACCATCATCAATTTCCTTTCGAGGGTTTGCCTTTGCGACGGTTTGATATCTGCGCCATCGAGTTATCCAATTTCCTACAGGCAGCATCTCGCACGAACGCGTCCGCCCTCGGAACGATGGAATGGCCCCGGCATCGTACGCCACCGCAGTTCGCTTTTCCCGAAAGGATGTGGAATAAATGCAATTAAGAGAAATTTCCAAGGATAGACGCGGTCGTTTCCTGGCGTGAGGGGATTTTTTTCTTCCTGTTTGCCAGCGTTCAGCCGGTGATGGGAGAT
>KE525333.1:24613-41285 GCA_000441895.2 Anopheles sinensis
GTAGGACAGAAGTCGGCAAATTTGAAAAAAAAAACAAAATTAAATCGAAGTATCACACATATTCAAATACTCTATTTTGAACTTTGTTTTGTAAAAGGCAACAGAATAAAAAACATGTAACAACACAACAATAAAAACAAAAATAAGTTTTGTTTTACAAATGTTCATTAACCAGTAGTTGTTGATGCGGTTAAATTTAAATTATATGAGCATTGAAAGTTTCACCGCATGTTTGGTACATGTTTGAGAAATATTCTTTCCCATTCGATGAAGTTTGTTTATTTCTTTCATTTGTGAACTTTCCAGAGTTGATTCTTTAAGTTGTTCTAACAAATTGTGAAATAAACCCATTGGAGGTAGGTTATTTGACCTTTTCAAATTAATTTAGGTTCGAAAAAATATTTCACCACTTTTAAACAAACAATCGCGGATCATATATTTGCCGACCCCTGCCATAATACAATCGATACCGCAAAACATTGTTGATAAACAGTATCACAACACGGTGAAGGAAACGGTGCTCGCTAGATATCATGAATATCAATGCTAATACGAACCAAATAAGCAATCTTCGCAAACAAGGTGGTGGACGAAAATAAAAAAAAGATAAACAACAACGCACAACACACCCGGAAGTAGCTCGGAAATCGCATCAACCGGAATCGGATTGAATTTTCCTAACGGAAACGCAGCGCAGCGTTTGATTGCGTATGGGGGAAAAGTGGGCAAATACAATAAATATTCACACTGCCGAAACGGTAGAAGATTCTTTCTTCCGCGTGCGTGGAAAATGCGTGCACTTGTATGGTTGTTTTTATATTCGGTATTTGCCAATAAAAGTTCCCCGCATCCCGATTTTCTTCCTTGCCACGCCGCCGTTGACTTGTATTGCTCATCATCATCTCGTATTATCCACAGCAGATGGAATGTTTATTGGCCCCTCACAAATCTTCTGATGATGCTGCTGATGGGCTTCGATTGTTGACGCTCGAAGATGATCCGCTCCGTTCCGGTGATGGGGAAATTCGTTCTTTGGCAGGCCGGTTCTTGCCTTTGCATTCAATAAACATTGATTTTACGGTTTGATTGCAAGCCCATTTGACCCGGCTGATAAGGATGGTGTTTGGACTGGATTGTACTGTGATATGTGATTAGCCAGCAGTAAAAGCGGTCCTAAGGCAAAGGGAGAGACGTTTCGACATGATCTTGCTCTATGCTTTATTGCATCAACAATGCTGATGAGGGGCTTTTATATGGCGCACAAGTTAGTGCGCTGTTGAGCCGAGTGCCAGGTAATCAATATTCCATGTGCGGTTGCTTGCTAATAAAAGTGAATCTCGACAAGAGTACAAAACTACTATCTCCCACATGGAACTGTCTCTTTGTCATAGATCCGGTCCTTCCACCGTAAGGGGATTTCACAAACTCGGCTTCCATCGCGACGTCGCGGGAAACCGCATTGGAAAGCGATACGGAAGTGCAGATAAATGAATTCTCCTTGCTCCTTTGCCTTTTCCCGGGAAACTTTTCACACCGTCCCGCAAGCTAAAGGGCTTCGTTTTCATTCGTTCATCTATTCATTTCACGACCAAACGTACATATGTTGAGCGGTGTCGTTGGGACGGTGTACCCTTGCCATTATTTTCCCGGATGCGAAACGGAAGAGGGAGATACTGTCACGGTCCTTCTGTGAACGACGGATGGCGAGAGTATCTTGAAATCCCATCTTCTTCCGGGTTTCTTCCTAAACCACCCCAAGAACTTACGGTTGCACGGGAAGCTTTTCCATGAATCTTCCGGTGTGGGTGAGTAGTATTTTTTTTCGTTTTCTTTAGCGATTTCCTTTCAGTTTCGCGTCCCTTTTTCCCCTCAAATGGACACCGGATTCGACGGATCTAGAGCATACGGTTCAACAGTTCCATAAATCTTCATATCACACATTTTGACTTTAAGCTACACGCTGCACTAACGGTACTGACCGTGGAGAGAAGCGTTGGGTGATGGCTTCCGGTGGGAACTCAGGGCGGGAATAAAAGACGTGCTAGCAATAAATGTGTGGATTAGGAAATGGAAATTGATGTTTTAACTGAGTGCTGGTGTGTTTACAGTCGCTTGGATTACAGTTTTTCTCGCTCACACTCGCTCAACGACTCTCCTCAACGATGACTTTGACACCATATTTTACGCGGACCTTCAATAAAATGTTCGGCTCATGCCGACGCCGGCCTGATTTCAATAACACGGTGTAAGAGCGATAAATAACGACGAAAAGGGCCATTGAAATCTATAAAACATATTAAAGGGCCGAAACCCCTTCCGAGGGGTGTTTGGTTATATTGGGTGGATTATGTACTGCTATTTGAAAGCTACTGTTATTTGAAAGATTTACGTTTGAGTCTTGTATTTGGAGCGTTTGACTCAAATGTTTGTAATTGCTTCAGGCTGATTGTTCTTATCTATTTCCACACGACTTTATTCCTTAACAATTTACGAAACTTTTTGCAAAGTTCGATAACCGATTTCTGTTTTTGTGTTTCAATCATTTCGATAATGTAGATTTCGCTGAAAAAGGATTTTTCTGAAAGCAAAAAAAAAAACACAAGAAAAGGTAAAAGTCCGTCGTTCACTGTTTTATGTCAGGTAGTTTCTAAAGAACTTGAACCTTGTATGGGTAAACTCTATTATCATACTGATATAGATGAACTTTACATAGAGCTACTGAAAATACCTGTAAGTCGCATAAACCGGATTTGTTTGTTAATGGAACAAACGTAATGAGGTGCAGCTCCGCCTAAAAGTATGCAATTGTACATACATCCTAAATATAAGTGATGTGTTGCTTCCAAATCGAGCTACCAAAGACTCCGAATCCGATCGCAAGTTCAGCTCCGATTCCAATATATCCGTACCGGTTACGAATAGTTTTGAATGCCAAGAAGATGAATTGGCGTTGTAACCAATCGAGCGCAACACAAGTAAAATCCAGCGTTGAATGCGTAGAGCCGTATACGTATTCACGTTGGAGCGTTTTCAAAATCAGGACGAAGAAATTTTCCCATTTTCCCTTAAGAGAAAGCGGGAGGATTACGGTATTTGAACGCAAGACTGATTCCACAAGCTTGTTGAGTACTTCCTGAAAGAGCACTTTAGCATTGTACATACCAAAAGGAGGTGTACATCGAAATTTGAATGGTACGGATGGTAACGTATTACATGTTAATGCTAACGGAAAGTGATACAATAATCCAATATTTACCTTATGTCTTGGCGACACAAACTGCTCATGCATGGGATCGGACGGTGAAAAATTTGGCAATTGGAAGGGGTAGCACCGGAATAAGTCGTAAGAATATTTACACCATACACCTTTTACATATTTTTCACGCTGGCTACATTTATGAATTTGCCAATAAAATCTTCAAATATTAACAATAGATTTCAATTATTGCATTCTTTATACATTGCATATTACAGAAACAAACCACATAAAGGCAAAGAAAAAATAGAAATGGCCATTTTCAATATCCATCTCACGGAGCGAAACGAATGTTTACCCCAGATTGCAGGAAGAATCGTCTTTCATATGGCTTTTTCCCCCCAAAGCATCTTTATTTACCCACACACTGTGCAGTTCACAACGAGACGCCGTCTTCTTGTGGGACTTCAGACAGGACTCTCCGACAACTGTTGCCCTACTGCACCCTGTTGAAGCTTGCCGTGCCTCGCCGGAAAGCGATCGAATGGGAAAGATATCATCGGGAAAGCGAAAAACGTCTTGAGCGAATGATTTGCGGAAGCAATTTGGCGCTGTGCAATGGGTTTCGGTGCGCAATAAGACCGACGAATGATCTCACGCCATCGCCGGTGACGGTGACGAGGAAATGGTTTCCCGTTCCAGGCACCGGATGCAACGGAAGCAACAGAACGTTATCGACCACCGCACGGTGACGGTGACTCGAATCCCGGACACGACCCGTTCGAAGTGGTCAGAGCGCGTCCGTGAGCACTAGGAACGGCTACCGGTGCAGGAGGAGATTACTGACTGCGTTTCGAGCTGGATGCACTTAACAGTGGATTGCAAAGTGAAGAAATAGGGTGGACTATTTTTCCCTATCGCCTTCGCTATGGTAGAACAAAACGCGCTAGCAGTGAATATAAATCACTCGAATAGAATGGGGGAAAAATATAAATGGGACCATTATTATGATTTCGTTTTATATTTTCCATTTGTTCAATTGGTTTTTTTTATACGCTCATCCCAGATAAAGTACATTCAATTTAAACGAACATAAGACAAAGAAAAGCACTTCCCAACCTGCTGTGAATTCGACTGAAGTTGTCAAATGATATCGGTAGTGGACCAGAAAGAAAAATTCAATCCGAGATCGACTTTTCCGGGCGCCCGGTGACGGAAGTGTCAGGTCACGTTGTCATCGTTTCCACGATTGACTAAATTTGACGAAAAAACCACTCTTGGTATTTTCCGAGCATTATAGAAAATCACTTCTGCTTGATGTCTTCCATAAGTTTTTTGGGTTTTGGTAGCGAGTATATGCACATTCTTCAGTGGTTAATTTTTTTGAAATTATGAGGTGTAAGAATATTGTTATACTAATAAGTACTAAAGTCATTTCTTTCATTTTTTCGTGTTTCATATGAACGACATGAGATTGCGTTAGATGTTGCATATGTTGTTTGGCTCTATTGGTTATATTTTAACAGTTTTTATAGAAAATGTTATTAAAAACAAAAATGTTTACATGAGTGTGTCACAACAAACATATGGATATTTAATGTACTTATTATTATCTTGAAAATCGAATAGATTTTTCTTTGATAACGCAGAAAACATGTTGCAGTATAGAACCGTAGATGAAATGACACGCTCTTCAATAAGACCAAATGATGAACGTTACATTAAATATTGTAAATTAATCATGTATGCATTGATTATTTTTGATTGCAGCAATTCATACTGTCAATTAAAATAACCTGCGTTTGAAGAACCCAGTCAAATATTCCCGTTGTTCAAACAATGTGAAATGAAATTTAAGCCAATTTTTAATTTATGAACTGCTACTATTTATCTGTGAGGAGAAATTTCAATTGAGAGCGGACAACTGTTTAAAACAAGGGATTTTTTTCTGGGAATGTTATCGGCACCGCTGGTTGGTAAAGAGATAAAACAGATAATGTTTACCCTCTGACCTACGCGATAGTACCCGATTTAAATTATGACTTCCATAAAAGGGCTGAATAAATCTTACGAACCTTGTCAACATGAAATATGATCGATGATGGTTAAAAATTTGTCCCGATATTAATTTATTACTGTGAGTTTTCCTGTTCGTTTCCCAGATGATGCGTCGGCAAACTTGCGTATCAGCGTTTCTGTTGCTGATTATTTTTCCAGTATTTTGGAAATTGACGGCATGTTAAAATATGTGAATTAAATATCGATTTTTCAACGCCCTTGGATATGTCATCATATAATCTCTTTGAAATAAACTTAATGAACAAAACATGGTTTCAAAATCAACTGTTTATTAAATACTCTCTTTCTTTCGCCTATGATTTTCACTCTCTCACATTCGCTACATTGCACATACATCTTCATTTTATCATTTTCAAAAACTGAACGGTTTCTATATACCTCGACGAAACTGTTCTCTCACTCATCACCAACGTAACACATAAATTAGAAAAATAAGAAATGAAATACAACATAAACAGTGTTCTAATCATCGCCTATTCGTGGCACATAAAACATCCCCAGCAATAATATTTCGCACTAATCAGCATTGGGGATTCATGGGACTATGTTTCCGAAGAATTTGAGACACTCTCCTTTCCGGCCTCCACCCGGCCCTTGGTATGCTAATTGCCAGCCACATTTTTCGCGCTAATTTCCATCTAAACAGGGCATTTCTATCGGATTTTCCACAAGAGAGACCCTTGCAGTCATGCTGTCGCCACGGTTTGTGAGGGAACTTAATCTGCTTAGAGCGTGCCCTCCACCCACCATCTGGTTTCTGGTGGCTGGAAACGTTGATTATAATTTATTGTTGTGTTGAAATAATCCACGTGCAAAATTTATATCACATTTCTAGCCTCCCTCGCGGTGCCTCGGGAAAACCGTGTGACAAAACGGGGTGAAAATACTAATCGCTCGTCAGCAGTCCGCCCGTAAACGATTAAACCGGACGTTAATTCGACGAATTCAATCGATCGATAATAATTCCATTTTGATCGCTCCGGTACAATTATGCTTATCAACGGAAAACACAAAATGGTGATAGGACAAAAAGTGGTACAGAAAAGTTATAGGAAAAAATAGACCTCCCCACATTTCATAACTGCTACTTTCCGCACGATTGCGTGCCATTCGGTGAGATGAATTTTGCAATTTAATTAGAACGAACACTCGTCGTGAACAATTCTACCTCCTCACCCTTTCGCGGTGTGGTTGAGTTTTGTTTCGCAACACAACCTACACGTGTTTTTTTAGCAACGAACGCAGCCGCCTAGATCACCCCGGTTAGCGAGCACGTGTGCATCGTTCTCTTATTCAGTCACTGTGGCTTCGGACGCCTACTTCGCTGGTTGGTAGTGGTGTCGGTCCGTTGAGATGGTTGAGAACGATGAGCAAGCACGAACCGTGAATTAATTGATTATTTGGTGTATTGAACACATTAAGTATGCAGCGAATTATTCTACTCTTCGAGGCTTCCGATGGAGCGTACTGCACATGATGGAGTTTGAAACGATGTGTATTGATAACCATCATCCGGCGCTCATCAAAGTAGCATACGCCAGCGGGTGAAATTTCATCCTGCGCTTGTGTTGTGGAAACGTCAGTTTAATATATCTCATTCGATGGGAGGGAGGAAAATTGATGAACGTGGAATCGAACGCTTGTTTTACAACTGCTAACTAACCTACTCCGAAGACGTCAATACGTGTGTTTGATTTTCCTAGCACGAATAAACACGATCAAACAGACTGCTCCCGTGACGTGTTTGATCGATGACGAGTTTAACTATGGTTTAAAATATCACCCCGCCCAGGTGACGCCGGCCGAACCTGCCATCGAGTCCGCGCCTATGAGAAAAGCCCCTCCAGCAGGTGCACCGAGATGCACAGGAAGAACTTGAGGATTTTAAACTTTAGTCAAACGGATGTCGTTATCTGCTCGACGACCTGAATCGGTCGGCTCGGACGGCAGAAGTTGGCCCGGTCCTGGCCGGTGGTCCAGTGGCAGTGATTCCAGTGACAATCGGCGAACGCACCCGACGGCGCTCCTCCGCCCGCTCCGGTGCGGCCCGTCCCACCCAAACCCTCCGGAACGCTGCGGCTGCGGGAAGGATGATACTGCAGGCCGTTCGCCGGATACGGTGGCGCCAACGGTGGTTGCTGGTGGTGTTGATGTTGGTGGTGGGATTGCTGCTGATGGTGCTGCTGCTGTGGATGGTGGTATTGGTGGTGTGGAGTCGATGGTCCCTGACCACCACCGCCCCGGCCCGACGACGGATGGGCGACCGAATGGCGGGGCGTATGGCCACGGCTCGAGGAAGACGTTGTGCCGCGGAAACTGTGATGTCGCCCGAACGTATCCCGATGAACCGTGACCGGCGTTGCCATCGAGGGGTTGTGAACTTCACACCTGCGAACGGGAAAGGCAACGACATCAAACAAACGAAAGTTAGCGCCAGCATTGGGAGGGGGAAATTTATTGGCTTCGTAAGTCACTTTTCTTGCTAGTTGATTGGCCGAGAAGGGCACCTTTCTTTCACCTTCATTTATTAATACCCTAGGGTTCGATAATTGACGTTGATCTATGATCGGTGGACGCACGGTGGAAGTGAGTGGTTTGGTTCAGGTTACGCGGCCCAACTGGGAATCCTGGATCACCGACGAAGGTAGCAAAACGGGCAACGAACGATCGGGATAACGTCGATGTGTCAAAAAGTTTTACGCTTTTCTCGCTTTACCGAACCGATGCGGTCGGTCAGCTTCATTCTCCGTTTGGGGATTACTTTTTCCAACTTAAAAAGCAATGGCTCTTATTTCAACCTGCTTGGCAGATGATTGGTTTTCTTGTGGAAAGTTTTAATAAACAAGAATAATATACGATACCCGCAACGATGGCGTGTCATGACAGGGAAGCTGATTAAGAAAATTGGCTTTTTATCCGCAGAGAATAAAAACTGTTTTTGAACAAAATACTATTTTAATGGTGTAAAGAGTTTCCCGTGTTGACTAGAACCGTCCAACACTTGAACAGTCTTTTGATATCTCGCGCGGAGAAGATTTATTGTCGGGCAATTATTTTTCCACGAGGTCTAGTAGGCCTACTTTTTAACCCTTAAATGTACAACACAACTCAACTGAACTCAATTTAAATCATTGCTTTAACGGTTGAAAATACTTAGATATGGCAAGTTAATTAGGCACATTTAACTGATGCTGATAAATTAACTGGTTGATGTATGCTGAACAATCAACGCAAAGATTGAATATTATTTCCATACCATTTTTTGTTAAAGAGGAGCTCATTTGAACAAAAAATATCGGGTAGTAACCAGATATTTTTATACAGTTCAAATATCATTTTACCCAGAAATATATTGTCAATGTTTTGTGTTAATAGTTTCCCTACAAAATTATTCCTTAATGGATCAAAATGATCAATTTCTTCAATTCGTTCAAAATATGAAGCGGTACTATTTTATTCATTGCCAACACCAACTTCAGAACTGTTGTATTGTGTCTGTGTTTCATTAGTGCTACATTTGCTGTTTTCAATATTTGGCATACATTTTGTTTATTGGATCTCCTTTCATCCGAAATTGTTTTCGCTTCAGTAACTTTTGATAGGTTCTTACTGCATTTTTCCTTGTTTTCCAAATCTTTAATATGTTTCTTACCTTTAAGGGTTAAGACAGGTTGGTAGGCTCGGCGTACCGAAACCTGCCCAGGCCAGCTACCTTACGCGATCGATGTCTTATACGCTGTTGTAAGACAAATCTGTCCGTGCCTGGTCATAAATCTTGTTAATCATGCCGAAGCTCCTTAAAACCTTCAGCGATTGAAGCGGCTTCCGTTTGAGAAATGGCGTTACAAAAAACAATGTGCCCTACTCCTGTGCCCTGCAGACCACCTTATCGGTGCAAATCTGGCCGAAGGATAATTTAAGGAAATTTATTATGTTGTCCTGCTTGGCGTGCTGCTAACCGAGGTGCGTTCTGTTATTTCCCACCGGCGGCGCGTGACAGAACAAGTGCCAGAAAGTTTGGCCCGAGCCTAACCAAGTTTGGGCGCTTCGGGCAATTCTCTTGAGCTGTGTTAAATGATTATTGACGGCATTTGCACGCAAAAACACACGCCAACCGGTAGAGTTGAACCGGGTCGGGTAAAAAATACTCCATGATGCTCCCTCGAGAGGAGTTTAGGTATAGGAAAACGGAAGGAAGGAGAAAAAAGGTTGTCCTACTTTCTGTCCAACATAGGTCGACATGGGCCACCGTCATTGAATGTCGGGTTTTGCGACAAACACGCTTCCGTCTACAACCCTCCAAGGAGCATACCCTTTCAACACCTAGCACAACTTCGACAGGCGCGCGCGCCTCTAGCGCCATCCTTTGATCCTCCGGAATGTCTAGCGCAACCCCTTCGGGAGATCCGGTTCTAGCGGAAAGATATTTTCGCATAATTTCGTCTTCATTAGCCCGGTATCTGGCCCGTGTCAGGGTAAACACAGAGCGTTAGTGTTTGCGTGCCGTAGGTTATACCCGTTCCGAAAGGAGCCGATTTAGCGGAACCTTAGTCTGGTTGCGTTTACTCGGTTACGTTTGCTAGAAAATCCTACGGATCCTTCCAAAGCCTAGCGCTTTAAACGGACCAACTTTCTTTGGAAAGGTTCGTCGTATTCCAGGTGCTTAGTACCAGTCACTAGATTATCCCTTGTTTCTTCGCCGGACAAATGGATATAATTAGAAGACTGATTTAGATCCAGAGCCCCCAGGGTTTGTGGACCCTGGGATCGCTCAGTGGTTCTTTTGTAGCAAGCTTATCATCACATCAGTTTTGCCAGAAGTCTACGCGCGTTCTTGAGGGAAGTTCCGTGAATAGCTGATTAGGCTGAGAAGCGGCAAAACAGTTGCTTCTCGAATGTCAATTAGTGCGAGAATGTTTTGTCACCCGAAGGCAAATGGAACTCCCTTACGGGCGGGTCTAATTGGAACCAATTAAAGTCAACGGTACGTACCTGGAGTAACACCGGCTCGGTGGTGGATAGTCGGCTGCGTAGGATGCCTGATGGCAGGTATGGTGCATCGGTTCGTCGCTGAACATAGGTGTTTGGAACGCGAACGAGAGGCTCTTGTGAAGTCGGCCGTGCGGTTGCCCGGCGCCTTGGCCACAGAACGCACCATGGTAGCTGCTGAAGCCACCGCCGGCAACCGTCGTCGGATTATCGAGGGATTGACTGTTGCCTAGAATGTGACCGGTACCGGCTCCGGTATGTCCTGGGCCACCTCCCACCGCACCGCCACCTTGTGCGTTACCGGTTGTGCCCGGTCCGAGGCCACCGGAGGATAGGTTAAGCCCACCGTTCATGAATTGACTCGTCGTCGAGAGACAGCGCTGCAGGCTGGCCGGACCAGCTCCGGCGTAGCTTCCCGAACCGTGGCAACCGTTGGCGAGGTTGGTCGTGTGCGTACTCGTGCCGTACCAGTGGGGATTGTTGTACCGCTGCGACGAGAAGCTTCGATCGAGTATATGCTGACAGTCACTCGACGAGGTCGGTGCCGTACATCGCGATGTGATGGAACTGGACAATTGGTTAGAAATCAAATAGTCAGATAACCGCTAGCAATGAGAGGTGGAATCGCCCGTCGGTACCTACCCATTGGTTGAGTATTTCATGTTCCGCCGTCCGGATAGCCGACGAAGAACAGGATGATGGCCGAGATGGCCGCACTGGCGGCGCAAATGTAGTACCCGGCACGGCCGTACCGGTGCGAGGAGTCGTTCAGGAAGGCGCACAGGGGCACCCCGAACAGCACCGGCAGCGATTCGGCTCCCTTGATGAAACCCCACGCCTTGGAGAAGTACTTGCCGCGGATCCGCTCGATCGCAAGCATCTTCAAGGTGTAACGGTAGCCGCCGAGGCCGAGCCCGTACGCCCACGCCGAAAAGCATAGGCCCCGGTAGTCGGCGACGGCCGATAAAACTAACAACGATAGTGACACTAACGTAACACAGCCCTGGAGCGAAAGCGAAAGGAAGAACGAGGACGAGTTTGGTGTAAAGAACTGGAAGTCTTCATGGTGAAAAATTAACAGTAACTAACAACAAACAACATTTATTCAAATCAGAATGAAAATTGCGACAAAAAGCACAAATGCTTGCCTTTTAATCGTAAATGTTTACATAAAAATCAACCAATTGTTTTCCTAAGTATGTTCCTACCAATACGGTCACAAGTATTGGTTATTACAAATGATAAATTAAATAAAAAGGTGGCAATCGGAGCATCAATAACATTATTTGCGTTGCGTGACAAAATGCAAATTCACGAGAAATTATTTGAATACCTATCGCAACTTAATGAATATTAAATCGTACGTATAGGAAAACCGGGAAAGGCGTGTCAGAAAAATCACCGCGACGTGAAATCGAATAATCCGATCAATTACGTAATGCAAACGCTAGAAACAAATGGGAAAACAATCTAATTCCCAAGAGATAGGATGACAATTAGCGGTTTTTTAGTTTCCAAAACTAGATACACAGGTATTATTCCAAGAAAATATTTGGCAAAACAAAGCGGCAAAAAGCGGTCCTGTATTTCACGAAGTAATGAAATCATTATACTTAGCTTTAAAACCACTCCGGTTTATTTTTCTGGCGTGAACAAAATGTAGCGAACACTCACCTGACAAACGTACTGACGGGAAATCTGCACCTTGCGGAAGGAAATCTCCAGCGTCTTGTTGATGGACGACCCACTAAACACTATACCTAAAGCTATCGACAGTCCGAGGAAGGTTTGCAGCAGCACCAGGTCCTGCATGTCGTACCCTTCGCTGAATCCGTGCAGCGACTAAGCGGATGGGTAAACGAGAACAACCGGGAAAGCGATTAAATAACCATCGGTAGGTGTATCCGTAATCGGTACGGGATGTATTAAAAATGCAGCATGGGAGAATGTAGAGAAATGTAGGAAACGGAAATTACTTCACGCTCTTGTGCTGTATTCTATTTTTATCCCTTTTCTTGCAACAGGCTTACTGTACCACAGCGCGCCATGTTGCTTCGAGTAACAGCATCGATTTGGTATGTGGCTCGGTGTGTGTCCGTGTTTCAATAAATAAAGGTATTAGCTGCAAGTTCACTTTTTTGCCCATTAGTGGTTCGATTGGTTTTGCCTTACTATCCTATCGTTATCCTGGCATTGGTGGTTTTGGTTCCCTAAGCCTCATCGTTGCGTCGGAACGGACTGGGGTTTGTTGTCCACCGGGGCATGAGCTGTATCGTGTAATGTGGAACTAATGGATTGTGTTTAGATGTGTGCGTGTGCCGAAGCTGCACTAAACCGGAAATGATATAGAATTTAATGGAAAACTCGATCCCGGACTAGGAATCGATAGACCTAGTTCAAAGTGAATCGATTGTGGTGAAATTTAATACAGGAAATTGGAAAACATCCCACAGGGTGAGCGGAATGCGAAACAATTGCGGAAATAACCGATTTGATTGTTAGAAGCTTTATTTCCAGCTTGACTGAATTTGTCAGGCCTAAAGTGAACTGATGCGTGCAGAGTTGGTCACGAAGTTTGAAGTGCGGTTTTACAGACGAACGATTTCCAAATTCAATTTGATTCGATATGTGGTGATCATACCGACATTTCACCGAAACTACGCACTGCCAGTTTTGTGAACGCTTTGACGGGTTGATTAATATGTATCGAATATAACGTGCTCATGTTGGACATACGATATGCTTTTATCATAATTTATGCGAAATTTACGTGAAAATATATCTATGCTGATCCATCGGGAATTCATTCGAAAGAAAAGGCTTTGTGTTCAGCGATTTTCCAGTTAATCGATCGCTTGTCGAGATCGGCACGGTTGTGGAATTAAACAAACGCCTCTTAAACAGAGCCCAGGATTGCCAGGCACGGCTTTTTACGTAAGCTTTAGCAAATAAACAATCACTCGAAGGAAGAATTTACGGGCTGGAGGGTATCAAGGAGAAGCATTTCGGATCGCGTGTGGGTAGAATCTATTTCTCCCTTCTTTTCCATCCCAGGCAAAGCCAATGATCCCCATCGTGGCCCTCTTTTAGGGTTGATTGATATACGCCTATAGGCAAATCCCATGCCCTGATGTACGGTTACAGAAAGGAAGAGAAACGATAGAGAGAAAAACAGTGAACCCACGCTGTTAAACTTAAGGATATCAGTTTCACTTTGTGGAAGGTATCTTACGTAGCTCCCCAAGTGAAAGAAAATGCAGTAAGCAATCGGTTGTATTTTTCGTTCTTTCGATAGATTCCGGTTTTCAGGTACGGTCGAAAATCTAACGGGAGGGAAAACTCCAAACAAGGCTCGGAAAATCCTCCAACTAAAATGCAAACAACAACAGCACGGGGGCGAAGTAAAACTTACCAGGAAAAATATGGGCGAGTACACGCCGAGTGCTGCAACCGAAGCCGATATTGACAGCATCCGCACCGAGGACGACTTTAGGGGCGTAAAATCTAGGAACGGTGGCTTCGGTGTGCGGACGTGTGTTTTCTTTTCCTTCACCTGCAATTGGATCCATGTTGGACGTAAGGGGTGAGAAATCATTAGTTAGTATTTTTTGTTGCCATCAAAACGGTCCCGATGGCGGGTGAAAAGGTTTGCAAAAGTTTCATTTCGACTTTATGTCGAGTACTGCATCTTCGGTGCGTGGCGTCTATCACAGTCGTACAATTTTAAATTAAATTTTGTCCCCCTTTCTAGCTACAGTAATGCTATGCGAAACGTGGAAAAGAAAATCGATGGATCAGGTTGGAATATCCCATCTCTCGGGTCTTGAAATGTATTTCAAATATCTGCCTCGCTTCTCCGAAAAAGAGTACTGTTGAAATTTCGTTTCGTTTAAGTTGAACGATATTCACGTATTTTTTCTTTTTCATGACTTCTTTCCTCGATGTTAACGCAGGGTAAAATATGTTGAAAACTAAGTTATCCTTCACTGTTACTTATCGTAATAAGGAACGGATCGGAAGAAACAGTTCAGTTTTCGTAGGAATAAAAGGTAAGGAGGGCAAAACGACTTTTGAAAGACTCGTTAGTTTCCAATGTATAGGTTCTTCTGTACTTTAAAATTTTTCTTTCCACTTCCGGGCCTTGCTTAGTTGTTTGTAATCCAATGACATTGAAGCATATTAAATTTCTTTCGGCTCTTTCCTGTTTCCAATTTGAAAGTTTGAAACGGTTTGAAAAGTTCCTTTTCAAAATAAAAATGGAACACTATTCTATAGTAGGACGAATTTTTGCAAACAAAATCAGAACTGCAGAGTGAGATTTGATGATGTTTTCTTTCACAATTAATGTTATGTGTGTCGTATAATCTTATAATAAAATAGAAAATATTTATTCATTTGGTTGATAGAATTATATCTGGTTAAACGAGGATAAAATAATACTCATCGAAAAAGGAAAAGAATGAACTAAAGGCTTCATTTCGATTAGTGAAGTTATTATTAGGCTAGGTAAACTATTTCTTCAACCTTACCGGTACTAAGATAACAACCCTTTGAAAAATTAGATTAGGTTGGGTCGATTTGCTGACAGTCAAAACATCTGAAGGGTACGCTTATGCTTAATTAACATCCCCAGAACCCAGCATTTCTTTTCTGTTTGCGAATGTGTGAGCAGCCCCCATTTAGACAACCGACCGACGGAGACGGTACATGCTTATGTGCCATGCTGCTAAGAAGCTTGAGAGCATTTTTCTGCCCATTGCTGAAAGTGCCCAATCGAGAACGGAACGCAACCGAACCAGCGCCGAAGAGCTTACCTTTTTCCTTTGGTTTTTCAAGTGGAGTATCGCCCTCCGCTGGGGATGGTAGAGGGAGGCCGGCCGGTACAGCAGTCCCATGAAGAAGCTGAACGACACCAGCCCGGTGACGGCCTGCAAACCCAAACGCCAACCCATTTTCCTGGAAGAGGAACCGAACGGCAGCAGCGGAGAAGAAGTTAGTGACTGTATACACACTCTGTGGCCAAAATGGATGAAACAATTCGAGAGAAGGCAAAAGAGAGCCCAAAGCCGAACCATTGTTGGTTGTAGCATGATACGGAAAAGCGGAAGAATTGAATACCGAACGAAACGGAAAATCGGCTCCCACCAAAAGGGCTACAGGAGCCTTTCGCCTGAAGGCAACCGAGCTTGATTGATGAAATTATTCATCGAAAGTGTGTTTTGGTAGAATCGAAAAGCTAGATATTCAAGCGCCACGAAAACGACGATGGAATGTAGATATCTGGAGGAGGATGGTGCAAAAACATGACTCGAGACTTGCCTCTGGAATGGGGAAATCTAATTTCATGAGCGTTTTGTTCTGCAACCCTTCCAGGGAGGAAAGGCTTTTGGAGTTCCCTGAAAGGAAAATTTACTCGATGGAATGCCAACCGGAATGGAATGAAATGTGGGATAAGAATATTTACCGTAAAGTGAGTTGTTTCTAGGGTTTCACAAAAATTGGCTTCGGTTTGTGTTAGTTTTGTGAAACAAATTGTTACTGCTCCGAGTAAAGGAAAGATACTTTAAAGTGGTTGTAATTCACAATCAAAGAAATGGTTGATGGTTTCTGTGGTAATTTGTATGGTCTCTTGAAAATGTGTTTAAATTATTAAAAGGACATGTTAGAGGCTTCAACAGTTGTGTAACCTTTCGTTACGTTTTATGTACTTTTCCTTCTTCAGTCAATATTTTACCCGTCACTTGACACTTTTTGCTTCAAATGGTTGCATATTTAATTTCGCATGGTAAAGTGCTCGGTTACATCATCGGGCAGGTGAAAAAACATAACGCAAGGATACGCAGCCCTTACCCGACGCCTTCCTTGAGGATGACGGAAAACAGCGCCACACCGACACCCTCGCCGGACATCGTGATCATTTCGACAAATTGTCTCCGCCGTTTGAAGTAATGACCGAGCATAACGGCGGCCGATTCTCGTACCATCGCCGACCCGATGCCTACGATGACGCCTGAAAGGACAAGACCAGAGAGGACAATGAAGAGGGAAAAAAATTAAACGATGACAATGATGCCGTTGTCGATGGTTGACGAAGGACCTCCCCCTTGGACGGTGTTGTGGAAAACAGGGCGAACGGAATGCGACCTTCGGGTGGTGGCGGGGCCTTTCGAGTGAACTCCAAAGTCTTGCCACGACGATACGTCGATAATGCTGATGTGCAGAAACCAGGACCGGAAAATGTGGGTTACGGTGGTGGCTACGGGTTACGGGAGGAAATAGTTTCCATGCCTCTATGGTTCATGCCGTAGCCCTGAAAGAGCGACCGGTACATGGTACATGGTGGACGCCACCGATGGAATGGAATTACGGAGTCTTGTTGAAGAGCGTGCGACGGCGGAATGTAGAGTC
>KE525333.1:73671-112497 GCA_000441895.2 Anopheles sinensis
AATTATTTCAAGACGAGCGTGTTTCGGTGCAACAAAACGTGCAGATGGAGTACGTTTCTTCCCCATGTTTTTCCTTTTCGCGCGCATGGTTGAGGTCAAAGGGCTTTGATGTTTATCCGTTGCGATTTAATAGCTTTCAAGATGCTGCACCGGCCACGTGAGTGCTTTAGGTGGGAAACAAAATCCCACGCGTGGAATGCATCTCTGATGCAGGGAAATGCAGCAAATCTCCTACCTCCAAAGGTGAGGGTAATTTTTGAACCCCATTGCCCCGCCCAAAAATGGCCGGGGACGTGCATTTAACGGTTTATTAAGTTTTGCGCCACCCGAGACTTATCGTGATCGGTCATCGATCGGTTTTGGCACGATCGATCGACGCCTCTGCCGCATGATCCGACGCGATCGTATCACCGACGTAGAATTACATACACGCTTGTGCATTAAACGGCGATCACCATTATCATGATCATCATCATCAGCAGCAGCAGCACCATAAGCATATGCGGCACATCGTAAATGTAGTTTTTCTGGTGGCCTCCCGTCGGGTCGGGGGTTAAAAATTGACCGCAGGAATAAAGAACTCAATGAAAGTAATCGAAAGTGATGCTGTGGTTGGCAGCACATCGCAAAAATTGCAAATTGAACGATGCTGTAGCAGAACGACTATTAACTTCGAAATTACTGGAACGCTTCTCGAAGTAAATTAAGTTGTGATGACAAGATTACACACCTGTTTTCCACTGTTCACAAAAACGATTAATGTAACGCATTAATTAAAATAAATAGAATTAAAACTTGGAATGAAAAATTTCTCAAATGCACGTAGCATAACTCTAGGCAAAGTGATTTTCACCTACCAAACTGTTCGGCAGGAGTAAAAACCCCAGCTGAAAGAGTCTAGAGTAAAAACCCCAGCTGAAAACTTTACCATCCAATGTCAGTAAAACGTTGGTGAAAATTTCGACACCTTCAAAAGCTTCCATCCCTCAGCCACCCTACATTAACCCGCCCCGTCCATGGTGGACCCAAGCGCTTCTGGTTGCGGTTGTTCGGGGAATTGTAAATGAACGAAAGTCGACGATCAAGCATACATACATCCCGCCCAGATCCTGTATTTTCTCGAGCTCCCAGCGGGGGAGCAATGCTTCTACCAAGTGGAATGTAGGCGAAAAAGTGTGAAACTTCAAACAACCCCTTTCCATCCCATGTCCCGGATTGGGGAGCGGGGAGGGATCATTCGTGGGGAAAACGGTGTGGGAAGAAATATAAATTCCACCGTAAAGTTGGTCCTCACCGGCACTAAAAACTGTCACCAGCAAACCAATATTTGTGTGGGCTGAAAAATTCGCAAAAGTGTAACCCGTGGCCTGTGGAAGGCAATTCCGGAAGGCAGCGTCGTCGGAGAGCGTTCGACTGCAAGGATTCACTGAAAGTGCCGCAGTGCGATTGAATTTTATGTTTCGGAGTGGAGATTTCTGGCTCTCTGCTTGTGCTTCCCTTACCGAGCTGATGGTTCCTACCGTGCCTTCATTAGTCGATCGTAAAGTTAGTCGAGTTGAAAGGACATTATTGGAGTCTGCTTTTTGCGTTAGCGACCGTGGAAATCCTTTAAAAGCTCATTTCGATGCATATTGGAACCGTTCAAAATTGAATCTGCAAAGCATTGGTTTACCGGTTGTCCGGAAAAATACTGCAAACGTTAAAGGAATTTCATTCAAACTCATTAACGTACGCGCTTTCGGAAAAGGGTTGTGCAAGAAAAAAGGCTCCATTTACGATCCACTGTACGATTTAATTTTTTCACTTCTTCGCCTAGGAAAAAAAAGGACAGTACCTCCGTAAAATTGCTCGTCATTCTCATCCTCCTCATGAGGAAGGTACGCATGGAGTTTTTCCTATTTTTCCTCCCACCGGAACATCGCGAAATTGAAATTCTCTGCGTTAATCGTGCGGAATAAATTCATGCGGAAACCCTTTATTTCGCCAAGGTAGGACCAAAAAGGAAGTAAAAACCCATTGAGCACCCTCGCGCTCGCTGAAGTAACTGCCGCAGTTTGTAGAGATAGATTCGGGTAGTCGTTTCATAAATTCCATCCCTAAACGCGCGTTTACGACCCTCACACACCGACCGCGCGTGTGGAAAACGGTACAGTCAGTCACGTTGGTCGGAAAATACGGACCAAGATACGCCGCAGCCCCAGCAGCACTGCTAGATAATGAATCTTTTGGATTTTCCATTTCCCCTTATTCTGCTGGCGTCCAGAAGAAACGGCCGGTTCTCGCACCGTACCAGCGCCATTCGCTTTATTTCGTCCCATCATTTGCTGCGGCACACAGGTTTTACCACTCTCCAAGCTCGTTGCCCGTGTGATGCCCGTTTTGGATGGGCTGATCGCGATTTTCCCACCATTCCAACCAACCAACAGTAAATACGCTCAACGGCGCGCGAAATGCGGTGCGATGAAAATTAATTATTTGTAAATGGCACAGGCTAAATGGTGACGGCGCTCTAGAACGCAATCATCGGTTTCGTACAATCGGCGGCATGGAAATGGTGGTTTTGAGTGTAATGGATTTGTCAATCCCTTCCCGCCGGTGTAACATCCATCGCCGTCGCTTTCCAGTTCTTTGACATGATTGATGAGTGCCGTGTCAGCTTGAGAGGAAAGTTTTTAGTGACTGTGAAATGCTTTGATTAGTGTCTTTAATGACGCGGGAAGAATGGGGAATTATGAACATAACGATGGAATTGCGGTTCGCGCAAAAGCACATTTGGATGCTGCCAGTAAATTAAAAGTACAAAAGGGGGGTAAAAATATGTCACCGATTGATGATGGCTAAGAAAGTGATTTTTACGAAGTTTTTCATGTAATTGAATAAACTTTGGCCGTTCGGTAATCGGTTGCTGAAAATAGGTTAATTAAATATGCTTAGGCATTAAGATACGATCTTTGGACGATAGGAAAATTAACGCCACATCAACAACATAAAACATGATTGATGAATCGGAAAATTCCCCTTTATTCCGTCCTTTGCATCCCTAAATTTGGTGCTTAGAAAATGAATCTACACGATTTCATCTCACGTTCAATCTATAAATAATATTTTCCACCTTATTGTAGCCTTTTGCTCCCTTTAGGAGTCTTCGTCAGCAATACCGCTTCTAATTTAGCTCGCCATTAGTGGGTATTAAAACCTCGTAACCGGTGGCTCGCAGCCGCTCTCATCCGTGGCGTCCGGTGGTTCCGGATTGGCAATAAATCAACACTATGTAAGCCCTAGGCAAAGTCAACACGGTAGAAAACCGTCGTTCTACAAACAACTGGCTTCTTCCGTGGACGGTTTTCTTTAACATTTTTCCCCTCAAGAGCGCGGTATACAAACAGATTTGAATCCGGGAGAAGCCGGAAGAGAAGCCATCCTGGGTGGAAGTGTACTTTTCCCATCACCACCCCCGCAACCCACTCGACAAACATAGCTTTCGCCTCGTAAACGGCGTGTTGATGGGTCGTTTATTTTTAAAGTTCTTCTGCACAATCCGATCCTTGCGAAGGACATCCGAAGGCCGTTGAAAAGTGTTAACTGGCCCGTGGACCGTGCCGGCTGTTTGCCATGTATGAGTGCAAATTCATTTATCAACCATATTCACATTCCACTCTGCCGGTGTTCAACAAAATAATGCATGGTTTTTTGTTTCGCTTCCCTGGAAGCTTTATTGCCCTGCCGCTATTGCGGAGCGTTAATCTTGAAATGCAAACGAAGGAGCTTTAAATTAGCCCACCTTTCACGTTCCATCCTGCCAACGAAAGGAGAGCCAGGGGCCCACAGCGATCCTTGATCGTAAATCTCATCCCTTGCCGGGACGCTGTTAGAACTGAAGCATAACGAAAGTGCGCACAGGGACACTTGAATGATACCATCGTTCACGTATGGCCTCGTACTCGGGAACGGTCGTCCTCTACATCTGTTTGCCGTAGCGCTCGTTGTGTAAGGGTGTTGTTGTTGTCACACGGAACGCAACTGAAAACAGGGAGCTCCCATGGTAGCATAAAAAACCCCGACTGTGTCACTACAAAGCTCGAATGCGACCGGATGTTGTAAGGCGGGGGAAAAAAAGTGAACGTACAACATTTAAATATTGATGAAGTATGTTACATCCGCGGAAGCTGTTCGCCAGAGCGGAATGCTCCCAGTGAACGGTTGGTTAACAAGAAAAGCGGGCACATGCTCAGTAGCCCAGCCAGCTCCTGTGGTAATCGTGTTGACATAGGACTTCCCCGGAAACTTCTTCGTTCCTTTACCACGGTGGGGCTAGGCGAGTTGAAGGAAAGGCCGAAGGACCAGAAGGAAAAAAGAAATGGAAACGGTAAACTTTTCCCCCCTCGCAACGCCGCGGGGTGGTGTTGTTTGAGTAGAATTAAGGTATCTGTGGGACTGTCGGTTGGCGTCCTTCCGGGAGATTCCTTTCGCCGCCGAAACGCGGCCAGTGTAGAGGAATAAACATCGTTTGATGATGGGGTAGTTATTTACCGTTGCAATCATTACGCTCCAGTACAAGGTCCTTTGCGGTGACCGATAAGTGTTGTGGTTTGGCGAATGACAAGAAAAAAGGCTTTCAAATACGGATGGATTCGATGGATGGGTTGCAAAAGTTGGTGAGCCGGAGTGGCCAAGAGGATGTTTAATTAAACTGAGTTTATTTTGGAGTTGATTTGATTCCGAAGCCTGGAGGTAAGCGACCCATTTGATGGAAATTGTTTTGTTTTTGGTCGTTAATTTAATTAGTTCAAATTCAACAAAATCTAAAAAAAAGGTTACCTTATGGAAATATCAAAACATGTCTTAATTACTATTGAAAAACCCTTTATTGGGAAAAGCTTTTGCAAGCATTTGCCTATGTTCTTACTATCAATAAAACAATATCATGTTCAGTGAAGAGCTTGTAATGCTATCACTACATTCAATGTCCCTGTATTTAGCAAGCATACGTGCTTACCATGGGCTATTATTTTGCACGAAAAACGATACTACAATTGCCTGCCTGCCCCATAAAACCATATGCGACGCATTAGTGAGGGAACCACCCTCTGTTTGTGTATTTTTTTTTCTATTAACCTTCTTCCCGTACCATCGACTCCTTAGCATTAGCTTGCGATGCACGTTTGGCAGCACCATTTGATTGTGCCTTGAGGGTACTTGGTTAGTCGATTTTATGTCCCCATAAGCTGCCTCTCCAGTCAAGGCAAAGGAAGGACGCACGGAAACTAACGTCTGCCAAATGTAGCGCCGTCCTTCCTAATTTTTCTTCCACCCATCCTGTGTGACCTTTTCCACCGGTCGTATCGGTCAGTCATGCAGGGAGTAAACGGTACGATGGCCTCGAGATTCGATGGTTTGTGATGGGGTTTGGGTTAGGAAGGCGCGTACACGAGTCGCGTCTGGTAATCAAAGTGTTTTTTGTTTTTCGAGAAACCAATCAAACTGTTAAAAAGTAGCTTCCGACGCAGTATCGATTGGCAGTGGAGAATGAAAGTAAAATTACAATATTCTTCTCATCGATTGACCCACAATCAGTCACGTTTCGAAGTCAGTTTGAGTGAGAGCGATGAAAACGAACAACATTAAAAAAAGAACCCCCCTCATCGATCCCTGTTTTGGACATTAACATTCTGTGCACCGAAATGCCCATCACTTGCCACCAGCGGAAGATAAATTTACCTTGCCAAACTCCTCCACACCAGCCGACGTGGACTTCAAATTTATGAACTTTTGGTATTTTGGCTTATTTCATGTCACGGATCCCGGGTTTCTCCATCTATTTGCTGTTTTTTTTTGAGCCTCAGTTTCATTTCTTCTACGTTATACAACCGGATATCGAACCCGTCGAACCATTTCCAAAATTTTGATCAACTTTCGACGATTTCGTGGCGAGTACCTAAATGGCGAAGAACGAGGAGAACGTGAGTATTGGAAACCTGTGGACTCACCTCGACCGTACAAGGTCGCCCCAGACAGTGGGCACTCTTCCCTTGGCGGGGCATTTATTAGCAAACGGTCTGGCACGCCACTTAATTTGGGAGAATCGAGTTCCCGGGCGCATCGGGTGGAAATATTTACCGGTGTGAATTTTACGACCGTTCGACCGAAGGCGGGACCTTTTAGGCACGGTCGCGCTGGATAGACGCACCCCCTCGCACCGGTTGGGTTCACTTTTTTGAATAACTTTCTTCGTTGCGTCGTTGCTGTGTTGTAATTTCAAATCCACCGATATTCGTACATGGCTCACCCTCGCACAAGATTTATGGCGTCGTTAAAAAAGCACAGAGCTGATACAATTTCTCCAAACGCCTTTTCCGTCAAAGAGACCACATGCCTGCAATCGAACGAAATACACACAAGCCGCGTAAAGCACACTTCCAGATCTCAGTGCGACGCAGGGAAGATACTATAGCGCACTGAATTGGACACTTGATATCTCACTGGACCGCCCGGATCGATTCGGAAGCATCGGAACTGTGTCACACCTTCCGCAACCACTTGACCGAGAGTAAAGTACCGAAAATGGGCGCCACGCTAGACCATTTACGAATTGAAGCACTTTCCACCACACTACATGGTTTCGCTAGCCCAGTATGCTTTTCCGAGATGATGTGCTGGTGATTCAATTTCTAGCACTGGGCGACAAACAACCCGCTTCACAAGTCACACGTATGCGCGGTCATCTCTCGATATGCACCGGATAGATAATCCTTTTCGTCGTCGTCGAAGTAGCCCATGCTGGATTTGGGGTTGTTTTTTGTTGAGCTGTGGATTTATCTTTTATGATTCACTCTCACTTGCGATGGTTTTTCCAGTGTTTTCTTCACAAACAACAGGGATTTTACTGTTAGAACCCGATGCACTGGTCGGAAACACAATTGAACACTTAACAACGTGCTGGTGATGAAGCATTCCGCACTCGATGTTCAACCGTTCGCAAGCCTTGACTACTAGATTGGAAAACAGTGAACATGAAAACAACCCTCGGAATTTGGTATTGTTTTGCGCTCACTGGCATCGTCCCCGAATAAGTGGCAGATTGTTTGGCCAACGCGGGGGAAAAACAAACCTGCAGCCAAACTCCAGGATGGCAAGCGCTCCACACACATCGAACCACACGGCAGCAGCAGCAAACCCCGAAGCGTGCACTTTCCGTGCGCTTGACCGCGAAATAACTGTGCGCCAACCTGCTCGACGGTTCCGATAGGACTGGCGAGCCCGTCCAGCCGCACAGCTGCTCGCAGCGCCGACGAACGAACCGAACGCCAGTGCGGCCAGGACGCGCCAAACGGAGCCGAGAAGCCGAATCTCGCCCCCGGATCTCGCTCGGATGGCACAATATGCTATGCGCGCGGCTCACCATCGTGAGACGCTGGATGAAAGCGAGATGTGAGAAATGGAAGCAGGCGAGATTGGGATTCACTCGCGCTTTTTGCAGCATCTTCCCAAGCAAAAAGGCGGGTTCGTTTCGCATCATCTCGTGGTTCATCCGTAGCATGCACTGATGGATGCGTTCAACAGAATTACCCTTTTAGTTACGTTCCCTGTCAATGGCACGCGTCCCGATGCCAGAACTGCACACGATGTAATTGCTGGGAGGGTTTTCCTTCGGCAAAAAAGGGGGGGCATCATTTTCCACGCAACAACTGAAGGTCAAATGGGAGGCTGATTGCGAAGGTCATGCTCGTTGCCTCCAGCACTAACAATTTTGTATCAGTTCCCACCCCTCTTAACCTCCGCCATCCCCACGGCAAGGTAAACATTCACGCAAACATTTAGCTGCTTATTTCAACCGCCGGCAACCGCCCGGCCGGTGGCGGTGGGAAATGATGAAAATTGATGAGATCTTTGCGTTTGGCAGCATGCCCACACTTCCGGTGAGTATTGCGGGCGCCCATGGTGTATGTATAACGGGCAGTTGTACCAGTCCGGAAGCTATCGGTGGCTCGGAATCGGCGTGTTCATATGATGCTGGAGCGAACAATCTCAGCATGATATCATTAAATGTGGCCCTTGGTGGGGGTTTGGTTATCATTCGTTCAGGTGGGCAACAAACACTCCATAGGGTGGTTGAATGCGCTAGAAAAGCGAAAATATACCATGGAAGTGACGTGGAGATCCAGAAGCTCTGAAAATCTTACACTTGAATATGAAGAAAGGAACGATCAAACAATATGAAAGTGAAATAAATGAAGTATATAATAAACATGGATTATTTTAATTTTGCCAAGATTGTGTTTGACATATTTTGTGCACTCAACCATACACCGCGTCGTTATCGGTTTAATGACGAGTTAGTGTCGCATAAAATCGATCATGATGTTCATATAAAAAGAGAACTGAGAGAATAAAGTATCAAACTGCAACATAAAAATCACTTGCACACCTGTCTATTGATTGAGGCGCCTTAAAAGCAAATCCATGTCGAAGTTTGTTTGCCCTCTTTTTAAATTATGCCTCTTCTTATCCGGCGTTTGGGCGTCGATTATCGTTTTTCAGTTTTATTTTCAAACAGACAACAACACCGAAAGCAGACGAAGCGATACAATATAAAAACTTGCAGCATCAATTTGTCCATCGATAGCGTACCCTCGCCCCTCCGGGCGGCCCACGTGGGCCCATCGTGTTCGAATTTCCCACGTTCCACCTGTCACAGAAACGGAAGGCTGGACGCACACGCACAATGCGCGCGCGAACCGGAACGGAGCAGTCCACTCGTGAGGTGCCTCAATTAACGCACCGACCACTTTGATGCCACTTCAGCACAAATCCATCTGACAAGCCGTATTGTGCACATGGCGGAAAAGACCCAACAAAAAATCCTATGTGCGTGCGAATGCTGCATCAGACATCGATCCGTCTGGCGCCCGGACACCGTTCGTTAATTTTTACGAACACCTCCAGCAGGACACCTCCGCAGCATAAGCACGTCCTCCCATCCTCCCATCCCAGGTTAAGCGCAACCCGCCCCATCGATAACAAAACAGCAGCATATTCGTCGTACGGTGAAGTCATCGGACTCGTTACGTGAGGGAATGTTGTATTTGGGTGTATTTTATTTGTTTTTTCTTCTTCCAGCTTTATCGTCCACCTTCGTTACGGCGTTAAATCGTTTCACGCATTCGAAACGAGGTCCGGCGTTTGCTGGACCTCGAAAATAATTTGAATATTAACGGGAGTGGTGGTGTGTTTTTTTGGCTACTCAAAGGCCAACCTGTGGGAGTGGACCGTCTTTTATCAGGGGTTGGCAAAGTCAGGGACGTGTGTTCAATCCATACCGCGAGGTTATAGGATCGAGTCCACGTTTTCATCGTTGTATTAAACCATGGCTTGCTATTGAAACATTTTCAAATATTTTTGTTCAAAATCTGTTCGTGTACTGAAGTTTTTATTGAAGCTTGTAGGACAAATTTAATGCGTATGCGCCCCTGTTTTTATTCAAGGGTTTGGGACAAATGGAATTTCATTAATTTTATCTTTAATAGTGGATCGTTGGATGAAATATTGGCAGCGAGAACATTACCAACGGTATCGAGTATATTACAGGCTACGTGAAAAAAGTGACATATGCGTCAAGAATTTCATTGTTCTAACCTTTCTAGAGATTGTTTTCAAATTGACACTATTTTGGAGCAAACGTGGCATAAATCAAATGAGAAAGTCTAATGCGTGGAGAAATTTCACTCCAGAAAAGATTACATAACACAAACAATCAATTTCAACTTTACTTGTTTATTCCCTCCTACATGATGCATCACTTCCAGAAATGCAAAACAACATTAGACCGGTACAGAAAATGAAGAAAAAGTCGGCGACAAACAACTCATCACAGCACGGAAGCGATGGAACACGATCGGTAGCGCTTTTCCGTCGCGAGCACTTAACGGTGGAACCGTATTGGGACGATTTGTCACCCGGTTCGTCGTGTTCGTTGGTTTAAATATATTTTTCCTGCGTCATCGGCGGGCCAGATATCGTGGGCGACGCAGATTTGCGCGTCTTGGAAAGTGAGAAAGAAAAACAATCTTTCCTAGCGCGTGAAGAAAAACATAAATTCCCTTTCCATAAACATGTCAGAAACATATTATTATGATTTCATCTGCCACGGTCACGGTCTCCAAATGTCCCGTGCGCTCGCACAGCCAATTAGAGTCGGCCTAATCCGACTCCCTGCCGTCGACGGTAATCGAGCTAATCGCCTTCCATGTCTCTCCCCCTACGCAGCCTCCAAATCCTTCGCTCCTAGAAAACCACCCCCTCGCAGGAAGTGCACGGTTGAGGGAAAAAATGAACACATTTGCGCTAATTTGTTTACACATTCGCGGTGTCACGGCGTCACGTTTTGGGAAGGGCCGTCCACTACACCATTTCCACCAGTTGACACCTTGTACGATCGGGGCGCCAAGAGGGAAATGAATTGGGGAAAAAGTGTTTTTCCACCCGAATGGTGGTTTCCTACGGTGACCGTGTTTTTATGTGCATGCTTTGCTCGATTTCGATCACACATCACCTATTTCACCCGATCAAAGCGAGCCCATCGAGTTGGACATTACAAATCGGTTGGGCCCGGCGATGGTGCCGGGGCGTCACGGCGTTTGGCAGTGGGGTAGGAAAAATCGTCACGCAGCAACCGGTAGCGCTCCATCGGTGCAATTAAACACATCCGCCGTTGATTAATGACCAGAAAAGTTTACCATGACTCGTCGCACGCCACGAGACGCCTCGCCAGATTGCGCTTGCATTCTTTCGCCATTTTTTTCCGACCTCCGACACTGACTGGAAGACCGATCCGGTAGTGTTGCCCTAAAGAAGAGAAGAAACTGGTGGCGCATTTACGAAGCACTCGGCAAAGGCAATCTGTCGCCGGGACGGATGGGTTCATTTGCATTAGGGGGCTGCCAGGCCGCGAAAACGGTTGCCCATATCCTGTGTCGGTGTAGATCGATTCGAATCCATTCGCTCGCTCACTCACTCACTCGCTCGTTCGTTCGCTTCCTGGCAGCATGCCAATGGGAAACCGACGTGATCAACGGGAGCACCCGAGGATGGCGAAAATTGGAAAAGACACACCGGACTCCGAAAGAACCGGCCGAATAAATAAACAGATCCCAAGCGTACCGCAAATCAGTGCAATTACATGCGGATGACGGTTGGGTGCTTGTATGACCATGCGGCCCCACCTCCTCCTCCTACTCCTCCGATCCTACGACGTTCCAATTCGATTGATTGAGTTTAATTGAACTAGTTCATTAAATGGAAATTGATTTAAAGATTGTCCTTAATCTTCCGTTCGGGTTGCTTCCCCACGGAACGTAACGCTTTTTTTTCCAGGGTGAGGAAGTGTGTGTGTGTGGGCATGTGTGTTCCTCACAGTTTTGCGCGCTTCATTCTGAGGACTTACTCGGATTTCACAAGATCGCAGCTCAGCGATAACATTCCCTTTTCGGACTCAGTTACAGGAAAAACATCATGAAATGTTACCACTCGCGCATTTTCACCCGACATGGGAAGTGAAACATTGTGTGGATTACACGTTTCAACAAGGCTATAGATTATTCGGTCCATTGGAGCGTGATGAAGTAAGTTTGCTACTGAAGAGGTGTTTTCAACCGGATGCAGTTGGATGGGTTAACATCAATTAGGGAGATAGGCAAGGTGATAGCTTCATTTTAATTACGATGGGTTTTTTAATGAATGAATTGGTCAAAGATATCGTTTAGAATTTGTTTTTAACTCATGAAGAAGTTTTTTTAAACCAGTATCAGAATATCTAATGTCATGGATTCCTTTCAATTTTATTTTCAAGAGACCTGAAATAATTTGACGATTTTTAATTGGTTTTTTCATGTGGAACGGAACGTGCTATTTTATACACGCTCGAGATTATGTGGTTGCGATCAATAAATTTTAAGTTCTACATTTTAAATGACATCCAGTGTAAATTATCAGTTTTTTTATATATCAGTCAATACTCTGCCAATGCTTTCCAGGAGTATATTGTTTCGTATCCGGCTACGTCTGACATTCATCAATATTCAATAAGTAGTATAAATAAAATAACAAAACTTAACGAGCAGCTTCAACAAGTAAGATCAAAACCGAAGTTTATCCTTCGTTATTGGCTAGCTTCAAGTTCAGTCAGCCAAATCTGGTGTCTCACTTTTCATTTCGATCCTAACTAAACAATATCCGGTGGATCCACATCGTTTGATGACACAGTTTTCGTCGGAAAAACTCTGATTACAGGTGGTTCAACGTTCGGTTTGGGTTTTCGTTAGCAATCTCCCCACCCTTAAGGAAACTTGGGCTGCATGTCTATATTGGATCTCTTTTGGGACGAAAGGCGGTAACGGCCTGCTAACCGTCTGCTGGCCTCGTAGGCTGTAGGACCGAATTCAATTTTCTGCATCATTTACACCCGCAGCGTAAGCCCTTTCCCCCATCGCAAGACGCGTTCGGAAAAGACCTCGTACGAATGACCGGACTGCTCGAGGGCTATCGTTTTTCAGGCTCGTGTGACCGTTAAAGAACGAACCAAGGAAGGACTGCATGCGTGCCGAAGATTCCAAGGGCGCGCACCTTTCAGCGACGCACTTTTCACCGCTCGGAATGTCACCGGAAAACTCGCAACCGACAACGGCGCGGCGATGGAAGCTCGGGAGCGGTTGTAATATAAATCTGTCGCTTAATTGGATTATTCAAATTGGTTCATCCAATCGCGCGGCGAAGCGAAGGAGCATCTTCCATCTCGCCCACCCCCTCAACTGCTGGTCGCTTCCGTCTTGCGAGGCAACAGCTTCTGCTTTACGATTCGACAGGTCCGACAATTATGTTGCCCACCGTCAGGACAAACCAACATAATCCCGGCTTCATGCTGGTTTCCCTGCCGGAGTGGTAAATGGAGCTTCCTTGCCAGAGATACCGTCGTCTGTCGCTGAGGCTGGAGGTGAAGAAAATTATCGCAACTTCGTGCCTCTCTTCCGTGCGGTCGTCCAGGACGTGATTGTCCTAGCGGGGATTTCTTGGCCTCGGTATAAAATCTCGCTGTCCGTGCTTCCCCCACGGTGTAATCTCCGCCGCGTCGGTGTCAATGTTAAATAATTCAATTAAATTTTAATCAGTGCCACACGGCCACTTTCGACGTTCGGTGTTCGATGTTTGACATTTGTTCGATCGGGATCAACCATCGGTAGCATTAGCGTGTGTAGGAAAAACAACCAATAATTACAAAGCAAAATCGTTCTCAGAAAAAGAATTAAAAAAAGTTGCAAACCCTAGGTTGGTGAAATCCATTTCAATAATTTTATCGAAAAAAATGTGCCAATTGTATTCAATAAACAAGAATGTTTCGCAATTCTATCGCATCATTGAAATACAGTATTTTATCACACCTTGGTTGGTTTTTATGCATGAAATATACCGTTTTAAATAAAGTAATGAACAGGTTTAACAGCAAGGTAACAATTCGATATGGATCTTTTGAACAGTTGAAGCAATAAAATATTTTTCTTTCCAATAAAACAAATTTGAAGTACTGTATATGATGAATATGAATTATTCAATTGATTAGAATCTTTAAGCAACTTTTGACGACTGTAACATAATTCAATCATGTACAATCGTTCGGAAGGCAGGTTGTTTAAAAATAAATTTGTCATTCTAGATTGAATTCCCCCGTTGCACGCAAACTAGTCACGTACCTCAACTTTATCACTTTGATCACCGTTCTAAGTTGCGCTTTGCATACGAATACTTACCCGATAAGTTTTACTACCCCGCCCATCAAATCGATATCCAATAAAGCGGACCAATTAAAGTGGCCCATCATTTTCTCGTTACTAGAGTACGAAGCATGGCAGGCCGTTCGATCAGTAAACCTGAAGGTTGGGCTGAAGAATATAGAAACGAGCTACTGCGAGGCAGTGCCGGTTGTCTAACGTATTAATTACTTGACGTTCCGTGTTTACTTCCATCAAAGACCAACAATTTTCCACCCATGTATGTTCTTGGCCGAGATTGGAGTAGGTTTACGGCGCGCAAAAAGTCAACACACGTTGCCCATTTCGCCGGGCGGAAGTGTGTCTTGATGTGTGCCGAGGCGTGTGAAACTTTTCCTTTTGTGTGCTAACGCCCCCACCGAGCACCCGGTGAACAAGGGGAGATGGGAAAACAGTCGATTCGATTACGGAGATAATAATGAGAATTGGTAACATGAAACTTTGCCTTCCCTGCGAACAGCGAACGGGCCCATGGTGTTCCATCGCCATGCCGGAAAGAAAAACGAATACGTCCAAATCCATTCGCTTCCGAGGGATGAGGCGAACGGTCCGCGGGATTGCCCGGTTAATGCTCCCTCTCACCTCCCCCAACAGCACGTCAGCTGGAGTCAACTCATCATCAAGATTATGACGCTACCCTCTTACCCTTCCTCCACCCCGCGTTCGCACCCCGATGTAATACAGTATGTAATATCTCCGGAGGCGATTTATCCTTCTCCAAAACACAAGCAAAAACCACCAGAAAAATCCTACTTAAACTAAACCGACCGACGAAAGATCCAAACAACGGCAGCAAAAGGGATAACTTCATGTTCACCTTACCTTCATGTTTGGCTGCCTTTTTGTGTGGCCCGAAACCTTTTTTGGGGGCCCCCGGCGGGTAAAGCACGGTAATGGGGTGGCCCTGAGGAAGATAATTTATGAAAAAACTTTTATCCCACACATCCCGAGCCACATCAGCCCCGTGTATCACATCATTCATCACGCTCGTACATCCTTTGATGAGTTGGGGCCCGGGGTTGAAAACAAAGACCAAATCTGTTCGCTTCGGTGAACCGACCCCGTAACGATGGTTCTTTGAAAACTGGAAGGTGGGTTAGTAGGGTGGAAAATTATGAAAAAAATATTTTCCCATTTTTCACGTTGCCAAGGGTTAATTATTTACAAACCGCTCGTTGTGATAGTTCTTTGTGCAAACGACACAAGGAGTAAGATTATCTTTTTAAAAGATTCAAACATTTTTTATCAAGTGCAACTATAAAAAGCGTAATTGAGATAACTTAACGCAACGGGAAAACTTGTCTCGTTTCTAACACTACACGTTTCAGGGCAAAGAAAATTATTTCTTTGCGTGCTTTAGATTGATTTCACAAATAAAACTTTCTTCAATTGGTGTTTGAAACCATGAAAACATCCAATTTGCTCCCATCCTACACACGTTACTACCTTTACGATGTGTTTGTCGGTGCTTCCACCTCTTCGGGGATCTTTCTCTCGTCTCCCCACCTTGGTCTACCGTTGCAACAATGTGCATGTGCACGCAGGTCGGCGGCAGATTGCATGTGCAGCTCGCGTGTGTCACTGTGCTAACGGGCCTGTCGTGCACGATAAGTATAATAACTTCATAAATCGCTGCTTAAAAACTTCACGTACACACAAATAACACGCTAACGATCCCTGCGACACCACCCAAACCCGCCCGAATCAGGGCCCCGTTTTCCCCTATCGCTGCAAGGATTTTCTTTCTTCAGTAAAAACTGCAACGGTTGGACGAGTGGGCTTGAAAATTGGCCTCCGGGTGCGCCTGTCATGGCATGTCGGGGCCACTTTGCCACTGGACGTGGCAAATAGTGGGCCCAATTACCCGCACCTCGATCGCCTTTCCTCTCACCTCACCGCCGCCGGTGGTGGATGAAACATGCATGGTAAGGGCTTTTCCAAGACACGCCATTTTTTTCTCCTTTTTGTCACCAGGCTTTGGTTGAATGTCCACAAAGTCCCGCACTCGGACAAACAACAACCACAAACGCCAGGAAGGTCGATGGAGGGCAGGGAAACCGATGGTTTGCGGTGTGTTTTTCTTGGACGAAACAAACGGAAGCGATCTCTGGCGGCTAACAGAGGACCTTGTGCTCACAGTGGGAGCATCAGTTCATTAGTTAAATGTAACATAACATGAAAAAATGGGAATTATTTTTTAATGAAATTTATCTGACAATAAAACATCATCTCTTAGAAACCACTAAGGAAAAATAATTAGGTACATTTGAAAGCCGTGTTGCGAAACCGAAAAATTAAGATTTTTGCCACTATGCACTCGCCTTTCGATGGCCGCCTTCTGTCCACATGTCGCATTACTTTCACCCTGGACCACGCTCCTTCTCCACATCCCCTTCTCCTTAGGTATCGGTGTCGGAATGGTCGCCAATCTCGTGCCTCGCAGCTGCAACTGGTGTTACACACGCCCTGGCTCCCGGCAACGATTATCAGATAATTGGTCGCGCATTTCTAGTCAAACACGCGACCTGAGACGCCACCAACAGAACCAACACCACGTGTTGGTACGAAGCAAAAAGAAAACTCGAACGAACCACAAGAAACGGTTTGAGCCAGCTGGCATGCTGGTTGGTTTTCCGTGCTCGCCTATCCACGAAGATGAAGAATGTCCCATACAAATTCGCCTACGGCAGGGCTCACGTGTTTTATGCTTCTTCTACCTTACACCCGGCACTGCGGAAGCCTACGGTCGGAATGTTGAACCAAGAATCTCACGCTTGGTAGAAAGGATGACGGGTTCTCCTCGAGGTGCGCGTTAAGGGAAAAACACAAGACGTACTCGCTTCCAGGAGAATGCCTTTGCCAACACACTTATGGGTACGAGATGTCTTTTCCCTTCATCTTACACTCGTCACCGTAATCGAGAGTTACAATCAGATTTGCGCAAGGAACGCGACGTGTCGAGTGCCGCTTAGGAAAGGAAAAACAAAATATGCCCGACACCAGATCGGAGGCACGAGATAGTTGTGGTATGGCCTGTGAAAGCTTACCGGTTTCTCATTTATTAGGTGCGCAAATAAAAAACGGCCGTTTTTTCATAAGTTTATTTTTACTCGTGGCATTTTTATTTGTGGAAATAGGGTCAATCAAAGTATTGGCCATTATTATTTAACACTTTCTTCCACCTTTCGGGTAATTCGCGGATTCCTTTTCTGAAAAATGATTCGTTTTTCGACGCAATCCAGGTTTCCAACCAATTCTGGATCTCTTCATAGGAGAAGAATTGCTGGTTAGCCAATCCATGTGCCATGGATCGGAACAGATGGAAATCCGATGGTGCCAGATCCGGTGAATACGGCGGGTGCGGTAAAACATCCCATTTGATGGTATTGAGGTAGTTTTTTACAGGTTGCGCAACATGTGGCCGAGCATTGTCATGCAGCAGAATAACTTTGTCGTGGCGTGATGAGTATTCTGATCGTTTTTCACGCAGTGCTTGGCTTAAACTCATCAATTGCTTCCGGTAGCGTTCAGCAGTGATTGTTTCTCCCGGTTTAAGAAGTTCGTAGTAGATGACACCGAGCTGGTCCCACCAAATACTCAGCATAACTTTCGAGCTATGGATGTTCGGCCGAGCTGATGATGTTGGGGTATGACCTGGGGATCCCCATGATTTTTTGACGACTTGGGATTGCTGAACAAAATCCACTTCTCGTCTCCCGTCACGATTCTGTGCAGGAACCCCTTTCTGTTGTGCCGCTGGACCAGCAGTTCACACATGACGAGTCTGCGTTCGATGTCCCGCGGCTTCAACTCGTGTGGTATCCATTTGCCCTCCTTCTGTATCATGCCTAACGCCTTCAGCCGTGATGATATGGCCTGACGAGTTACACCAAGCACGGCTGCAAGCTCTTCTTGCGTTTGACAGTGATTTTCCTCCAGTAAAGCCGTCAATTCTTCGTCTGCGAACGTTTTGGGCCTTCCTTCACGTTGAGTATCCTCCACGGCGAAATCACCGCTTCGAAAGCGTCGAAACCAATCCCGACACCTTGTTTCGCTTAAAGCAGCATCGCCGTAAACATTCGAAAGCTCTCGATGCGCTTCGGCTGCCGTTTTCTTCGCCCGAAACAAAAAGAGCAACACCTCCCGCATATGGCGCTTTTCCGGCACAAAATCAGACATTTTCAACAACCAGTAACTTTTACCCGCGCGAAATAATCACTAATCTGTTTACACAGTTTGATAATGTCATTCCCGAGCTTGGTTTATGACGTTTGTAAACATCAAAATCGCGCCACTAGTCCACAGTGGTCCCATCGATTTCAAAACGGCCGTTACTTATTTGCGGACCTAATAGTATGATATGCTCATTCGTCTGGTGGTTTATTGTCACCGAGACGTGATGGTGAAACATATTTTTTTTCCTCTTCAGGAACCGGTTTCAACTACACATGTTTTCAACATATTTCGCTTCATAAGGACATGAGAACGCAGGAAAACATCTTTATCAGCATCCATTTGAACATTTTTATCTAAAATATTATGATCATAAAATGTAGTCGGGCAGAACGAAATAATATATGTGCAAGGAAACATAAGTTGAATAAACTTCATTCACTTTAATAAAATTTTAAGGTGCACAATACATTAATGAAATATCGTTCAAATATAAACTAGAAGCAGTTTTTTGATGAACATTTGAGCAACATTTAAAAACTGTTGACTAACATAATCCAGTAGAATTGAAGTTAAAAAATTTTATCGAAAATGTCAAGTCACCAGAAATTAATGGTATAACATTTCCTTTCTATCTCTTGTTCAATAACTGTGGAGCGGTTGTAATGTAGTACGAACGAATCTGTTTAAATAAGATATGTTTATTATTTGAGGTAAGTTGTCCAGTCTGCGCGAATGATGTCTGAGGGTAAGGTTTTTTTAAAGTCACCGGAATCGCATGAGGAAGAACGAAATGAGAGGGAGACTCAAAAAACTTCAATCCGCTAACCAAACACATCCCCGGCGGCAGCAAGGTAAACAGAGAAAATGTGCCCCCGAAATATCTGTTAACAAGATTAACAGCCGCTGAAGAGGACCTGAAATGGAAGCGCGAGCGGACTGTCGCCCCTGGCAATCCACTCGTTAAGGCACCCCATCTTCACTTTGCCTGGCCAGCCGACAGTTTTCCATCAGCAGCTTATCTTCCGGCGTCCGACATGTTTTTTTCCCTCTCGACGGAGAGAAATTACGCTCTTATCACGGCATCCAGATCACAATTAGCCCAATAATCATCGACATGACAACTGGTTCACTTTTCTGACGTGGGCCCCTCCGTTTACAAGGAAAATTAATGTAAATTGTCCGGCGAAAATGGCTGTCGTCCACCGGTTGGCTCCGGGGAGTGAAGCGAACCTGTCCGCGGCGCATCGAAAGAAAGTCAGGTGGCCCAGGTGCTCGGAGACCCCGAGGTAGAGATGGTTCGAAAGGGTGGTTAATTGGATACAAAACAAAAAATCTGCATCCCCTTCGGCACGGTGAAATGGGTGCATGCACGATGTGATAAATAAATGGAAAAAATATAGATGGTTGGAAAAAAACAACCGCCACAAACAGCACTGATTCCACTGACCGCGACGACGGCAATCCCGGCAAGCGCGTAACTGGTTCATAAGTTTATGAGCGTGTTTTATGTCACGAGTGTTTACATAGAACTTATTTATAGCGTGTCGCGTCTGTGGCCAGAAGTCGCGTAAATGGCACGGTATCCATTAGGACCAAGTGGTGGCCGACAGTTGGATGGCATGGTGCAAGCAGAGTATGGGAGGACCGGGGTCGAGATGTCTACCTCAATGGACTCAAGAAGGCATCATCGCAGTAGTCTTCCGTTTGTGCATTTCATGAAAGGAGGAAAGATCAAAAGTAGAGTGCAATAAAATCTGATGATGTATTTTAATCTTTCTTTGATTAAGGGTAGTGCCAGATTTCGTGTTTTACAAATTAGTTACATGTATCGAATAATTTGATTAATATTAGCAGTAGATTTCACTTTTATCTGTATAGCAAAGCAGTTGAAATAAGCACTAAAGCGCTTAACTTTAGTAATTAAACCATTTTATTTACTGTTGCTCACTTTGAAACCAAAAATATTGTTGGAAATTGGATTTGAAAATTGGATTGAAATACTTTTGATCATACTGTGTTGTTTCCAATGGAATGTTTTGTTTCCTTATTTAATTATCACCTATTGTCTTTCCACTTTATTTACAGTTTATCCTATGAAAACTTGCAAAATTCGAAACATTCTTGGATGTATTTTTCATTATTGCTAATATTCAAAAATATATTACGAAGGAATGTTTCTTTGAACATCCTTGTCTAAGTGATGCGTTAGTTATCTTTTAAAAATTCATATTATTGGTTAATAATGCACAATGTAATAATAATATTTTAAATAGGAAATTTCAAAAATCAAGGATTCACGTTGTAGGAGGACTAAATAATTTATAATTCAAGAATCCTGTTCAATATTGCAACACGTAATGTTGCTGTTGAATCAATTTTCACAGAAAATTTTAAACACATCACAGACAGTTTAAAAGTATGCATTTCATTCACTTGCCTTTATTTACACTCGTGCTCCACTCATTCAGTAAATGGCAACCGAATGGTCCATTCTGTCTGCTCTGTTGTCTGCTCGGTTCACCTTTACGAGCGAATTCGCTCCCCGGGCGTTCCATTTCAATTCGCGCAGCATCACGTCCCGAGTCGCGGTCTGCAGACCATGGTTCGTCGCGAACTCGCGGCACGAGCTGAGCGCATTGAACCCACAGAACGAAACAACGGACGGCGGTGGCGACGGCGATATCAAACGGCGATGGTGTTGGATGCTGGGAAAGCGTGGGGGCGCCTAGAGGAGAGGAAGGAGGAGCAGACAGCAGTGTCGATCGTCTCATTATACGTTCTTCAACACGCCAAAGGCGCACGAACAGGTGCGACAGATCAGCCCGGAGGTGGCGCAAGTGGCGTTCTTTTCGACAACTTCTTCCATTGTATGCTTTGTCGTTTTTCTGCAAGGACTGCAAGGAAATTTTTAAATAATCAGTGATCTCCTTTCTTGTCTGCTCCATTGTCAAGGGCCAAGTTACCCTTCGGTATCGATCCGGCATTGTGTTGTCGATGGGATGGGAGACGGGCTCGAGGTGAGGCTTCGCGCAAACCCCAAAACAAACAATTCGCATCACTTGTTGGAAGAGTTTCCGGTGGGCGAACCGGTATGGAAGATGGTTTTTCACTTCATTACTTACTGCCGAACTGCGCCGGTGGGACTTTGACAGCCTCATGGCGTACGAAAGATGCTCGATTTCTGTATTTTTGTTGCATCTCTTTTTCGTCTGTGAATGCATTTTGTTTAATGGAACATCTTTTGAATCGTGTTTACAAACTGTAAAATTTGGGTGGTTGGTACGCGACTTTTTCCATGTAAATTGACTGGCCCAGAATGAGCATGCAAATTGTTTCGACTCACCATACGTCACTTTAACTACTATAAAAATCATCTTAATGGGATAAAACTTAAGATAACATGTACAGTCCAAGTCGAGCTAAAGAAGGGAGGTGAACCAAAAATACCTTAAACTATTTAGATTTCTTTTTGCTTCTTGCTTAAATGACTAATTCGAATATCGAAAAGAAGTAATCGAAATATTCACAAATTTGCTGAATATGAATGAAACTAAATCTTCCTCGACGCACAAATTCGCGCCGCACTGTCGACAGACTTCATTCAACATTCGCTTTTTCGACAGCCACAGGATAGACTCAACAATGGGACGCTTCAGTCACTCTTGAATATGGAAATCGTCCCACATTATGCTGATGTCAGAAAGCACCCAGCTGCATCCTATCCCCCCTTATGTCCCCCAAACAAACCGACTCACTGCACCATTGCACACGCCACAGTAAGGGGTCATAAGGCAACGAGGATAAAGGCACGGTTCCGTCTCCTCCGAGACGTCTGACAGCGGGGTCCTTTCTTGCGTTTTGTCCAAGTGCACCCAACCTTCGTGACCGTGATCTCTCTCACCCACTCACATTATGAATACATTATGCAGCGCATTGAGATTGCGGATCGGATATGCAAAAATTTATCATCGAACACATGCATTCGCTGCCACCACTTTTGCTTGTACTAGCAAGAGTTTAGTTTCCTAGCACCATCCGTTGGGGAGGTTCGATTTGGCCGGGGACAGAGAAAGTACACGGTGGCCAATTTGAGGGACTCAATTGCTTTCACGTCCGTCTTGTGTCGGTTGTGCGCTACTGTTGTTGCCATAAATGGATTATCAGGAAAATCTCGATGGAAGCTAATTGATAATTGTTTTAATGATGGGGAAAAAATTAATGTCGTGGCTTAAGGTTCGGGTTACTTTCATGCTTTCCGTTTTAATGTGGTTAATACAAGGAAAATTTGGTGAAAGCTCATTTTAAGCAAAACGATTATAAATATAATTTTAATAATAAAGAAAAATATTCATAGTATGAACCTCATCTCACTGATTTAATATCCCGTGGCGATGAGGGCTGGAAAACTTTCACACATCAATCTCACACTTGGCAAGTTCAAACGAACCATATTCAAACATCTTACTAGACAACTTAAGCAGTTCTCTGGAGCTGTCATAAATGATTTCCTGCATCAACCTTCGTACCATGACCACACCACATTCGCCGATGGAAGTGTCACCATGAAGAGCGCCATGTCAACGATTTTGAAGTATGTGTTTGTCAGTTTGTGTGTGTGTATATTTGCTCCTTCCGTCTGCTCAAAAGGTGAAATTAATTTTGTCCGCCTGTATTCGGGTGGAAAACCTCCTGCTTCGTAGCAACCCACTCACTTCCGGTCTAAAGGAGAAGACCGCCACGGCTTGCTTGGTTTGACTGACTGGTTCACAATCCGGTATACTGTAGCCGAAACTGGAGTGTATCTTCCGGTGATTGCACCCCGAAGAAGGGCATGCTGTTGGCTCCAAATGGCAACTACAGTGAACCGCACACCTACGCGGTTTCCGATTTCCGGAGCCTTGATTCACCACCTACCCGCTTTCGGCGATAGGGCTGGCGCGATGGATCGTAATTTGCATTTCAATTAGCATATTCAAGTTTGCGGTTTTCCTCCAAACGGACCCTGGTTATGCTACTTCCGCCCTGGGTTAAGCGGGAAACTGGGACAATGTGGAGCTGTGCTGCAGTTTTTGGGTTTTGCACGAGATGACGGGTCAAAAGCGTTGTGGTGTTGGAGCCACGTTTCGAACGAAAAAATAGAAGCTTCCCTGCCACCCACCCCGGTGGTGGTCGATGGTAGGAATACAAACAAATTACATTTCCTTCCGGGTAAGTGGTCGGAAGCGTTTACCTCCACCCTCCCGGGCCACCTCACCATTCGGTGCATAATGGTTGTGCAACGAAATGCAATTGCCTTTCTTCGGTGACGATGGATGACGGGAAAGTGGGAGAAGTTCTTGTCGTGTAGGGAAACCTTCAGTTCCGCGAGTGGGAATGCGACATTGCGAGCAACTCCGTCGACTGATGAGACCGTTCCTTGTGAACGTTGGGCGTGCCGAGTTGGGTTGATAATTAACTCGGTTTACGCAAGTTTTCGAAGTAATTTATGCTGCAAACAGGGAGCGCGCATTTATCACGCAGATTCGAGTGCGGTGCACAAGGACTAATGGTGTTTAGCCAAATGACAAGTAGGGCGACGCAAGACAAGCTAAGAACTTGGCTCAGAGCACTCGAAACGCATACGCTATAGTCTCTTGCCGCGTAACTGATGTGGGTAAATAATTATTCTGCTGAAGTCTGTAGAACGATAGAGAACTATTAAGAAACGGTTGATTTGTTGAGGGAGTTCAGATAAAAATGGCTAGTAACGTAAGCGGTTGAAGTATGTTTAATTTGCATCGTTGAATATATACAAAATGTTTGAAGCTGTTAATATCGAACAAATTATATTAAACGAAAATTCAAACAATTATTTATGACACGGTTAATGAAAATATGTTGCAGTGCATTAAATATCACATTTAACGATTATTTATTGCAATTGAAGCACAAAGAAAATAAATTAATACCTTTCAAATTGCAATTAACAACGTCGGTCAATTTATTTTGCATCATAATAACGAGCCCGCCATGTTTCATTATTATTGCTGAAAAGGTACAAAGGGAAATATCCCGGTCACTTGATATTCTTAACTGCCCATTTATCCATCATGAGTTTAATTGCCCGTTGATTGTGATATATAAAATTCCAGAACTACATTTGCGATTGTTGACGATTTCGTTTCATGGTATTTATTTAATTTTATCCTGAAATCATAAACATAAAATCAGTCATGTCTAATACGTGCCAGGATAAAACAATGGACGTTTCATAGTCACTCGATATTGATAAAGAGCAATCATGTTTCCCATTTTTCCATGGATAAATTTGCCCACTTTGCTCGGATGGGAACGTCACGTAACCTTATTCTATTATTGCGTCAACAAACGCCAATTAGTTATCTGATATTTGAATTCAAATGGTTCTCCAACAATATAGGCCAAAAAATGACGAATTCAATTTACGTTCAAGCTGCCCTAAAAGGATCTCCGACCGGGTGGTGTTTGTTCACGGCTTCTGGCAAAGATAAATCTTTCAAATTATCTCGAACCCATGTTCAGGTGCGATTGGAAGGGACAGCCACGGCAAAGCCAGGCTCACAAATCATCGATAGATCCATGCTCGTTGGCCTGATTTTCGGTTAGTATTGCCCCACTCCAAGGATAGACGGGCAAACCCAACGTCCTTTTTGAAGTGAAGTGAGGCACAAAAAAGCTTCCAGCAACGTGCCAAAGCCGTGTCGGGAGCTTTGGACTAGGGAATGAGTTTTTTTTCTCTCTCGTCCTTCGTTTCATCCCGATCCCTTTTGGGTGTCGGGACTCTACGGCGGGTTTAATCGGACGAATCGAACGAAGGCGACCTCTTGAACCTTGCCGGGTAAAATAACACGATCCAGTAAATGTTAATCAAATCAGGCGGGCGTGCTTTTGTTTCATTTTGTTTTTTCTTTTCTTTTCTCAGTTCATATCTTGCCATCCACTCTGTGGTAAATCCAATCCCGACAACCAAATCTCGGTCGGTGGAAAATCGATTAAGTTGGATCAAGTTTTTGCTCGCAGAAGGCAAAATTCTTTTCTCGGTATATGAAGGCGTGAATTTTCGGTGAACTTTTTTCCCATTGTTCCGTTTCACTAGAATAAATTGAAAATGACAGCGGTTTTTCTGTGTGTTAGGTCGAACCATAAGTATGATTGTCTTGTAGCTTCTCTATTAGGAGTGCGCGAGTTTGATGGCTTTTTGGTGTTGTAAAATACTTGCGAATGCGTTTCGTTAAAATCTTCTAAATTGTTTTATTGAACACTTGATACAAAGACAATTTTCTTTCGCAAGTGGAAAGGAACAAACAATTGATTAGAACATAATTTAAATTTATTTTTACTATCAAATTGCACAGAATTATTTTGCACCGCATCTTTTTCGGAGGCGTTTATGAGAAAAACACATCGCTGTGTGGAAGTTAAAAATATTGTTACAGCCAAAAGCATGTCAATAGCCTGTCCAACATGTGCGTGAAGTATTTCTTCACTTTTAACCGTTTTAATATTCCTTCCAGCACTTGAATCAATTCACACACTCCAAAGGACTTTACTCAGCGTTCAGTATCACTTTGTGGCCCAGAATCGATGCCAAGATGCGGCGAAAGTAGGGACAAACAAAATCGATCGTCCCATAAATCGTCTGCCTTCTCGGTCAGTAGGTTTGGGGCCAGCGCGTTGACCGAAGAAGATGGTGGCGTACTATTTTCATAACGGAGTGGTTGGAAATTTAGCCGCTAGCACAAAAAGGGGCCACCCTAACGACATCCGGTGGGCCCGGGGGTGAACACTTAAATGATGTGCCTTCCGTACGAGTGTAGAAGTGGTTAGTCGAGCGCACCGACGTTCCGACGGCAAGTGCCGAAGAAACGAAGGAACACTCCGAGTGAAAGGAACAATATTAGTAGAGAGCCCTAGAGTGAATTGATACCTATTCAACCAGAAGCTCAACGGACCGTCCATCTAGTCACGTTCCAGCAGGACAAATTTAAAGTATATATAATGTGCAACCCACCCACTTCTCAGCGCACGATGATTGCCGCCGGAGTGGTGCGGTTCGATACACTTTCACTTCATTTGACCGGGCACGAGTGAAATCCTTTTGCATTCCGTTCCATTTGCTTCGGTCACGTTCGATGGCCGGTTGTCGAGAAATCACTGACCTGGCTGAAGAGAAAAACCAAGATGTTTCAATGCTAACGCTTGCCCTGAAAAGGATGCGTCAGTAGGAGCGTTTTCAATGTTCTTCATTGGATGAGGGATGACGGATTTCGTAGAGTACGAAAACTAAAAATATAACATGAATAATTCAACATATGAAGGAGATTTCAATTAGGTTATACATAATTTAATCTTGATTGAATGGTGCATACATATTTCAATAAAAATGTGGCAGAAAATTAGGCAAACAAAAGGAAAACCTTCAAGTTTTGTGTCATTCTAAAATTTAAAAAGGGGTTTTCCACCAATGTCACCACGACATGGTAGGTGCTTATTAAAGAGGATTTATTCCTTAAACATAACAATAACACCACCGTATCCCGATAAAAAATATTCTATTGTCCATACCGGATAGACTATGGAAAATTCAAATATTTTCCGATAAACCTGTATCGTGGCAAAAGGCTGGCATTAAATCGGCTTAAAGGATATCCGGCCTGCGGGCGCCGAATTTTACAGTCGACTAACCGTACCAACATCTTCCGTTGGCTTCCTGGCGTGCTGGCAAAAACCAACTAATCTCCTTTACGCTTTTTACCCCCAATGCCAAAAAGATTGATCGGCACGGGAAGAAATCATTTTAATAGCTTTATTTCTACGATCATTATCGTCCTCGTAAGCCGTGCAAAATCTGTTCCAGCTCCCTTTTGCAACCTTTGTCCGGGTAATGGTGTCCGTGGTTAGAAGGTCCCGGTGTCCTTTTGCCCGCCAGTTGTGATACTCACTCTATCGTTCGCATTATTCACCGCATTCACTTTCCATCTTTCGTTTTGGTCGGCGTATCCGCAAGAGATCCGTAGGACGGCGGAAATGTTTTTATTTTCCGAACAGTTTCTCTTTTTTCCTCCGCGCGCGCACCACACAATTAACTTTACAACAACATCCGAAACTCGTTCGCGCGAGAATGGGAGAGTCGTTTATTTCGTTGATTTTTCCGGTTCTCGTTAAACGGCCGTTTTCAACGAGGCACAGCATCCGAACCGCAATAACTGGCCACGCTTTTTCCGGGGCTTTCCTTTTCCGAGCCTTTATTATCGGTCTATTGTTCTGTATTTGTACGCGTCCAGCTCCGACGTGGGTACCATTTTTTGTTTCTACGGCGTTTTCCTTCTGCTGCTTGATTTTAATCCAAATTGAATCAATTCCCATAACCCTTTTTTTGGGCCATAAGGCCGTGCCCGTTGAGTTGGGCGTAAAATGATAATATGTTTTCCCATCGGCATAAATAATCAGAATCTCAAACCCATTTTGCCGAAATGAATTGAAAATGAAAATTTTCGTGAATCAATAGAGCTCATCATAAAATTTTTAGAATACCATATTATTTATTTGAGGTAATTTGAACGGCTCGTAAAAAACAACTATGAAAAGTATGTTTCATAAAAGCAATCAATCATTGTTCTCTACACCAAAGGTTTTAAAACACTTTCAAATTTTGTATTAATTTTTTTTTGTCAGATTTCTGAAAAGTTCCATTACGTCAACATCATTTAAAAACAAAATATACAGATCCTTGTGGATGTCGCCTTGCGCCATAATGTGTCCCTATAACCTAGTCTCCACTTAACTAAACTTTTCAAAGAAAACTGTGTCCCAAACGAGGTCAAAGTTTCAGATGCTTACGGATCCGTTTAAAGTTTGTAATTACACCTCCTGCGTTCAGCACGGACATAAGAGAAAATGCTCCACCAAGACATGTAGGGAAATCGTGAGCCCTTGGTATCGCTCCCAGCTCCCTTCCGGCCTGCCTTTCTCCTTGAAGGACGCCAGCCCGAACATTGTCATCAATGAAATGTGATTTCGACACTCGTTGGAAAGTTGAACCGCATCCGTCGTCCTTTGAGTCCATTTTCATCCTACATCGAAGAGGGAAGGTTTCAAATGTTCCATCTTTCAGATGCTACCCTCCGATGGGAAGAGCGGAGGCTAGTTTAGAAGAACAAATTAAAACATAATTCTAGAAGTAATTACATTTCTTCCGTATTCACCCCAATCTCCTGATTTTCCTATCTTGTTGAAAACATTCGATCGGGATGTCCTTTCAAATGGCAAGGGCCAGGAATAAACTCTGAAACACAGGGATCACTTTACCGTTTCCCTTTCCTCTGTTTTCCAATATCATCAGATTGGATCTCTTTTTGGGGAAGCATGCTCGATTCTATGTTCGACTTGTTTTTCTTGCCCAATCTAATGAACTCATTTTGTGTCTATTGCTTTCCATGATTTGCCCCGATAATGAGGAGCCAATTTAGCTTCTCCATTTGTTTCATGTGTTTATATTTCGCACTACAAATAAGGGGTTTAACCGTTAAGCAAAAAAACACATTTATCTTTCTTTACCAGTGATATTTATGTAACAACAATTAGTTTTAAAGCAATTTTGTACTTGGGCTGTACTCTTTTCTTTGCAAATATGTGTCGTCTTTCACTTCAAAAAGAAAATTTTCTTCTTCTCTGTTTTCAAATGGCAATACATTTATTAAGTATATAAATCATTCGAGAGAAATTGGAACACCCTTTCAGTCAAGCAACGTTTCTCCAACGTTCAGGCATTCTCGATCCATTCCTGACTGACTCCTTGATCAAACAATGAATCTGGGATTACAGTCGAAGTGAATTTACCATTTGCATTCGTTCTTGATTCGTTCTCCTCCGGTATGCACACGAAAATTGCACTCTGCCGAGCGAGTATACACCGGAGCGCCCGCGGCGAGAATCAATCTCAATCATTGGCAGAAAGTTTGCAGCAAACGCGAATAGGGGATTTTCAATCGATCATGAAACGATGGTTGTCGGGATTTTCTGCCATTTTCTTGTAGGCACGGAGGAGAACTAAAAAAAACCGGTAGGGGGAAATAATTTTCTCTAGATGTGAAATGTAAATCTCCAACTCGATAATGCTTGGGCAAACGTCGTACGACTCAAGAACGATCTTCTTGTGGTTTGAGTGGAAAAAGTAACATACAAGTTGACGTGCAAAATGCCGTGAAAAAACTATTGTACGATAGAATTGAAAATTGAAATGCTTCTACCTTACCATAAAGGCAAATGCAAAATACGTATTCATGAAACAAATGCAATAGTAACGGATTCAGCTTACAACACACGAGCATCTTCAATGAAATATTGAATATTTACAAAAGACTAAAATAATTTCTTGGTTTGGGCAGTAAAACAAATTATATTTCCATAACTTATGTTCAGATTTCTTAATAAAGATTTTCAGTTCTCTTTATTTCACAACATAGTAAATTCGTTAGTACAGCTTCAATCGAATAAGCTATCTGGCGCCTCCAGGCTAGGTCGTTTCATCGAGCTCTCGTATCATCATTCGAGTGTACGTCAAAGATCGGTAGTCGTTTTTTAAATAATACCAATTCAACGTAGCATGATTGTGCGGTGCGTTCTTATAAGGTCCGTTTAGGTTGGAAGCGCTGCAAGCACTGAACCACCAGGCCCCTCTTCTAAGCTCGGCACAATTAATATCCTCATGGATATCGTTGTCCTTGTCCTTCGTTGTAAATTTTTGACCCTGGTCGGACTGTAAAGAATTTCCCGCTGTCCCAGTAAAATTATTAAATTTCAGGCGGTACATTTCACGTTCACCACCGATCTCGAACTCATTGTAATGTGCGTATCCGTAGTTCCCATCGCCGTCTTTTACTTCCACCATAAGTTCGTGTTTTCGAGCTGAAGTCATTTTATGAAGATTCTCCAGCCCAAGCCAAAATTCGCCATCAAGGTTACCAAAACCATCACGATATTCAGCCCAATTTCGGTAAAAATCCTCATTCCCATTGTGGCGATATTGAACTACAATCCATCCGCCTCCAAACGCAGCCTGCTCGCAAAACACCGATATTTTCTGCCTGTCATCGAGTTGGATTACATATTTCCCTGACATTTTGTTAGATGCCGATCTGCATGACCTCGGTATCGCCGTTTGTATGGTCTGATTTTTGATAAACTCCACCTGTATGTCGAATATCTTCTTAGTGTCACGTTGCACTTTTTGTAGTTCAACACTGTGCTGCTGCTCTAAGTTGTTAAATTTTTGTACCAGTTTGAGTTCCAGTGCATTCAACTTATTTGTCGAGCTGACCTCTGTTGTTGCATTTATATTCTGCAGCACAGCCTGCAAGGTGTCAGTCTTGGCTTGTAAATTTGTCTCCACTTCAGCTAGCTTTTGCAGGAAAGCTACATTCCTTGCCTTCGCATTACTTTCCAATTCTGTTAGTTTGATTTGTATAGCGTCGTCCCTCGCTTGCCCAGCTCGTTTTAATTCCTGTAAAAGATTGTATTTTGTGATCAAACTTTTCTCAAATGCCCATGTAGAAATCTAACTTTTATGATTTAGATCACGAACAGTTGATGACAAAAATCTCTTACCGTTATAGCATGTTGCATTTCGTTCAGCTGATTTTGTAGAAAATCAAGTTTACTCATCACCACCTCCATACCGAAACCTGACTGTGTCGAAGTTGGTACCGCTGTCCAAGCAAAAGAAAAGCACAAACATACAAAATATACTTGCATCCGCATGGTTTCTCAATAGGAGTTTTTGGACACAGTTGTACCCAGTTTAAAATGCTCTGTTCTAGACCAGATCTGACGAACAACTGTTCGTCGCGACACTGCCTGTAGAGGGAGAAATGTAATCGCAAAACTTGACCCAGAAAAAGGTCAGCTGAAATTTGATTATAAATGCCTTCGTAAAGTGTTTTTCAATTCATTTTCGACATTTTGATTTTTTAAATGAAAAAAAAAGCAATTTTTGGTTTGAATTATATTACAATTGAAATTATACTCATCTCTATAATCAATATCTTTTTTTAAAATAATATATTACTTTCCATTAATATGTTTAAATAACCATTGTATGTGCATTTTAAATCATATGCCATATAACAAAGTGAAATAACTTCTTCTTGTACGATTTCCCTTTTGATCAGGATTTCAATTGACATAAATCAGAGATATTTTCCAGTCTCTTATGATTTATTTAACAGCTTAAGGAACTAACCGAGTGGACATCATAATCAATGAACCACCCGAGACAGTCAGGACAATGCGTTCAGGTATGTCAGAAGCTGACATCATTATTCGAACAAACTCAACAGCCCGCAGATCAAATGGTTGTCATCATCACATGTCAAAAACGCCAAATATGATGTTCATCTAAGCAACCGCGTTGGAATATGTGCCATGCTGCGTAAAAACAAAAAACCTAGGCCCATCCGATGCAATGAAATTCCAATGTAGCGATAAGAAAACTGAATCGCCGGAGCTGATCCGAACAAGCCCATCGTGAAAAAACAAGTAACTCCATGCAACTGTCTGGCGATTCCACTTCATCTTCCGCGATGCCTCGCGGGCTGTCAACGCGAGCCTCGTTTTATGGACCCACTTTTATGGTCCGTATCGTCGGATGAACGTCTTGTTCACTTACTCAGCGCACAGCGAGACACGGGACTAGAAAACAGAAGGGAATCAACATCGGTGACGTTCATAGACTACACTGCTGAAGCACACAACCGGGTGTGTGTGTGCATCCTACCCCCAGGCAGGGTGCCTGTTCCGGATTTCCATCGAGGTAAGAGTCAGCGCCATTGTCAACCTTTCTTAGGCGCGGTGCGGCACGAGATGGCACAAGATATCAGCCCATTGATTGATGTCTATCGGAGAACATCAATCTCCCGTTAATAAAGGGAGTGTATACGGCAATTTTCTATTAAATAATGCAACACCGACAGAGGCGACGATGCAACAATGCAACGAAGGAAAAACGCGACGGAGCAAAAAGGCACCAAACCTAAGCGCGAGTCTCAACCCATCGTCCTAGATCGAGTCGGCCCGGCCCGCCCCATCTCATTTGCATATTGTAATTTCCTTTTCCCGCCGTGCGGCCAACATTAGCGATAACAAAGTCAAAACCGGCAAACAGTTCATCACCATCTGCTCAGTCGAGCCGAGTGGCGTTCCGTCCGGGTGGAAGACAATCGTTGCGAGAAGGGTGGATGTATCGGTGCACCGTGTAATCACCGTGAAGCCGTTCGACAGCGGCGGTTCAGCTCGGGTGTCCTCCGCCGGGCCATCGGGAGAGTGTGGTTTGATGGCCAGAGGTTGCGTGTGCCGTCGCGATGCTGCAATTATTTAATTTCCTAATGATTAGCTTCCTCGCGGATACTCCGGTGGGCTATCCAATAATTCCCACCTCGTGGTAATTTTCCACATGACCAAACAGGGGAGCAACTGGGGAGGCGGAAGACTGATCCTTGTTTCGTTCAGCAACACTCAGGGGAGGTTAATTTCCTTGACATGTGTGACGTTAACAACCTATGAGTTTTGAGTAAAAGATACGGCTTGTACGTAATTCACCCACATTAAAATAAATGTCCTTCGTTTACAACTTGAGGAGTCTGAAGAACTTTCTATAATCTAAATCTTTTAATTTACTTATGTTTAAAACATAAGATTTTCTTCAGACCTTCCAAAACCTGTCTAGTTTAAAAGTATGTCTTCCTGAAACAGCCAATTTAATAAGCCGGTCCTTATCGTAAAAATCAATCTTGAACTAGATTCCTTCGTAATTAGTTTAACCGTGCACCGGTCCGAGAACATTCAAGCAGCAAGGTCGGTATCACATAAAGGAGAATTTATCTTTCCTTTCGCGCATCAGATAAGATCATTGTAAATTTATGACCATACATTCCCGGCCGTGGAAAATCGAACACGGGGCTACCGAACGTTTCCTCACCGTAATGTCACAATTATCCATCCGCGCAGCTGCAAAGTGCAGGAATGATTGAATTAAGATTTAATCAAAATAAATCGCACATCAATCGCGTTCGGGAAGCAAACGGTGTACGGACGCCCGTTTGCCCGGAATCCAAGTCTTGTCCAAGCAGGCAAAAAGTGGCTTATCGTTGTCGCCATGTGTTGGCGCTTGTGGTTGGAAAACTGGAAAACGGCTGTACCTCGGACGGTAGCTAACACCGGTTAAATGTCGCTCGTGGGTACTTAACGAACGGTCGGGCCGGAATCGATCCCCGAAGCGTCCGCTATCCTGCGAAACCTGATCCACCATCTCGTCGCCGCCGCCGGTCCGCTCATTGATGCATTTATCAATCTCGGCGGCACACATCCATCTACCCGGTGGCCATGTTAAGGAGCGATCACAAAAGCCCCATCTCAGAAGCCCTTCGTATAATGTACGAAAATGTTCCACAGCCCGAGGGCGCATGCATAATGGTTGCATCCGTCGAGACTACCTTCGACGGGACGTGCATAAACCAGAGCGTCCAGCGAGTGAAACGGACTGCCCACAACATGGCCACAGCCTGCCGGGCCGATGGTTAACGCAACGCACCGAGCGGCTGCCCCACTTCAAATATTTATGTAGAAAGTAATTGAAAATTTTATTTTCAACAATAATTATCCCGGATGATTTAATGAGCACCGTAACGCATTTCGATTTAATGACGCACTTTCTCGGGCACTGGTTTTTATGTTGCATCGTTGTTCTTCTTCCTTCAAGCCGCCCTTCAGATGTGTCCCGCCGGATGCAACGAGATGAGGAGCTCATAAATTTTTCGATCAAATTGATCATTCCGGCTAATCATAAATCATACCAGGTAGTAAGAGGAAACCGAGCATCATATCACCAACTCTGGGCTTTACTTCTGTGAACTAGAATATACTTAACTGATTGGTTCTTTTTTGCTGTTTAGGTTACTAAGCTGGCAAATTTCCAGTTAAGTTGTTTCTCCCAATCAAGGGTGAGAAAATCCTTAACCAGTCGCTTTTGACGCACCGCAACCTTCCAAGGTTTCCAGGTTGATTACAATCTTTCGCCCGTATGTTTTATTTTCCCCACCCGGGACCAATGGCCCCTTAGAGTATTAAAAGTAATTGGGTCTTGCCTTTTGAGGAAGTGGTGATTTTTATGATGACCCCCAGCCTGGCACAGTTTTATTGATGGAAGGCATTAATGTAATAGCATGTGTGTTGTAATTTTTGGAAATGATTAAACAAATTAAACAAAATGCAGTTTTATGCTGCGAAACAATAATTAAAGTTTTGTTTCCTCACATAAATACTTGTTTTTGAATAAAAATGCTTATTCTTTTACTAAGAAGCGGAAAAATATCATTCGTTTAAGGTGGATGAACTTTTGGGCTCAAACTTTCATTACACTTCATTGAATTTTCAAGAACAGTTCTGACCAATCCCCTTCTGGATAAGTCCCATCGGAGCCCTCCCTAAATCCCCGGCTTCTTTTATTCATTGCCCCATATCACTCAATGCCCTTTCAAAGTGCCATAAAACGGTAGGTAATCTATCGTCCGCCTTTCGGTGGGACGAGTTTTCCATTTAGTAGCTCTCTATCAGAAGAAAACGAAACTCCCCCAAAATCCTATCCTTTTGAAAGTGAACCAAATTGTCACATTCAGTGGGCGGGTACTTGAAGCAACTTACTTCGGTCAATGAACAATGAGTGTCCCTCCTTCCCGGGGCCGCAAAGACGTGTTGTGTGTGAATTATTTCGTGATCCATTCCATTGTCCATCGAGGAGTCTACTTAAGGGTAGTGAGCGATGAAAAGGAAAAATGTAATCGCAACACTTGGCCATCTCTTTTCCCCCCGTAAGTTGGTAGAAGGTTCATCTTTGCGCCCCAAAATCCCTCAAGTTGACCGACTGGGGTCGGCTGGAAAAAAAAACCAGAGATGATTTCCGATCCCAACTCCTCGAGCGAGAGGAGTGAAAAGTCCCATTCCTCATGATTCCGTTTGCACATCGTTGCCGTAAATCAACATCATTTTCCCGGTGGCCTCGTTATCAGTTAATCAGCAACCCAGCAAAGAGAAGGGTGAGTGAATGAGGGGCAGGAAAGGGAGGGGGAGGGGGTCGAATAAGCCATAAAGTAAATTGTGATGAGCGTCCTTACCGGACGTTGCAGGCCTACGCCGAAGCACCACTGGAAATAGCTTACAAAGTATTTTAACGAGGAGTGAGAAATGAAAAAAAAGCCGCACAAAACTGGACCACAATTTATTCGCCCGCCTTACGGGACGAAATGATGTAAAAAAGGAAAACCTTTCACAATTGCTGGCGCTTTAAAAGCGTCCGACCAAGGCGGTCAAAAAACCAACCTCCCTCCAAGCGGAGCAAACGTAATCGGCCATAAATTTGCGACATCGAAAAATTGCAACCTGCGTTTTATTTTCATCAACCTCGGCCATCATCATCATCATCAACCGAATCATCGTTGGTGCCGTAATGTGATCCAGGGTAAACGAAACCAGCGTGTCCCTAATTACTACGTCATCCTGCCGTCCGCCTTTGGACACTTCAAACGGTACGAGGAACGCCCAGAAGAGGAGTGTTAATCATGTTTGAAATGGTAAAGTAGGTCAAACGGGGCGTTATTATTCAAATGGTTCTTTTCTCGTCAGTTGGTTTAAAAAAAAGGATATCCAGGATAAGGATATGTTTCAAGCTAAAATCATTTTAAAAAAGGTAATATAGCATTTGCAAGCCTTTGTTTAAAGGTGCTTGAATGCGATACTTGCAGAGTGTTGGAGCGCATTAAAGTTTAGACGTCATTTTTATAAGTTTAATTTAAACAAATAAAATTAAATATAACGATATTTTTGTAAATTTAATTCAAACATATAGTTTTGTAACTTCAATCAATCAATTAATTAACTTTATTTTGCGATGCTGTTATGGCTATTTTTCTGTGAAACTGTATGAAGTTCTGCATGAAAATCCATCAAAATGGTATCCTGAGCCTTACGGAATCTATTTCCAGAGCCTTCTGGACGCTATTCTTCAAAACGACCACCTCTAAAGAGAAGCTCATCGTATGTAGGCATGCTAACGGATGGTAAAGTTCTGCCATCCATTCAACGCTGTAAAAAGTTCTTGCCTTCCATTTCTCCACATCCGGCGGGCGCGAACAGCTTTCTGATCTGTGCTCATTTCTCATTTTGCCAACGTCAAATCATCACCGGAAGCGATGGCGCAGACTTTCAAAAGCACAAACATGACCACACACGGACACACAAAGCGTGGCAAACCATGAAAATTCGGTCTCGTAAATCATCTTCCATAGAGCCGTCCAGCATGGTCGATTCGGTTGGATAGAACACGCGTCCAAGCTTGGGATTCGGATGATTTAGGCCGTTTGAAATTTTAAACTCAACTCCTTCCGTTCTCTGGTATCTCTCGCAACGATGGTGGAGTTTGTTTGTGGGCTGGAAAAATATGGAAAACTACATCATGATACGACTCCAGTAGTTCATCACTGGCCTAGCTGGCTTTTCGATCATCAATCGTGTTGAACTGATTAGAGATGTACCGGTTGAAATGAAATTGGAGTCACAACGAAGCATCGATATAATTCGACGCAGGTGATTCATGTTACTCTGAGTTTAATTAGCTGCTACACGATAATTGCATTTGGGATCCTCTACACATCAAACAAAACATGATATCAACGTTTTTCAATAACGAACTCCCGAAAAATATAAGCATTGATCAATTTCCCGGTTCCAAACGAAGCATAATGCAATCGACCGACATTCAACCATCAATCAGTTAATCATCACTGCATCCAATGGTACAAAAATTACCTCAAAAGTGGTGTCAAAAGTAAGCGAAGCGTATTAATGCATTCGACACCATATCCACTTGTCACTTAACCGTTTGAACTTCAGGCGAGCAAACTGCCAAAAGTGGACGATGTAAAGGGTTCGATTCGTCCGGTACACAATCGAATCTCCTGCGGATGAACCATCGATCCGTATGGAAATTAAATGTAAATAAGCACCGCCATAAGCAGGGTGGTAACCGGCATGTTCCAATGGAAGCTTTTGGGGCGGAAATTGTCCTGCCGGATGTAAGTCCCTCGGCATTTGCTCTCGGGACGCAGCTTGGTAGTACAATATGTCCAGCACAAGACACACAACAGGAAGCTTCGACAGGAAGTTACGTGAAGCGGTGTTGATGGTCAGCAGCAATCGAAGCTTCCAATGTCCTTCAATAACGCTTCGGTTGTAAACGGTCTGATACAAATAAATTCACCACACGATGGGATGCGATCGGGATGAAGGAGGCAACCATCGTGCCTGGGACGTGTGCATTGATGCGGAATTGAATGATTCTGTTTGCTCAACAAAAACATTTGCAATGCAATTTCCCTCGTCACCCGGGCTGTTTGTTTGCTCTTAAGGCTGGCTTTATGCGTATCGATGCGATTGCGGTATTCGATGGTGGAAAACGTATTGTACCTTCTCGCACTTTGTAGAAATTCTCGGTCAAAGGTCAAGCAGGCAAGGGCAATGCATGCGAATTGCTTTAAACGTTGATTTTACAAAATAGAGAAAAATATAGCATCGTCGTTCAGTATCAACACGAATATGGCAAAAGTCAGTATCTTTTTTACGATGTCACATTATATACGTCGATAAATCGTTTGGCTCCATGGTTTTTTAATAAGAAAAGGAAAAGGGGGTCGATCCCCTACGAAACGTTTGAAATTTATTCCATCCCTTTGATGGTGAAGAATCGGACGCATTATAAAAACAATATCATTTTAAACTGTTCTTTTAACCCTTCTCTAAACGAGTGAGTGGAAAAACAAAATCCTACCGGCCACTTGCCACAACGCTCGTTAATTGCCATGATTTTTTGAAGAGGTTGATCTCATCGTTCCATATCGTCCCGACCGACGCGGAGGACGATCTGTTAAGCAGGAAATTTATTTAATCGATCTCAAACAGACCGCCACCGGGAAATGAAAGAAATGGGCAATATTTTCGGAGTATTTTCGTCCCCACACACTCACACACATGCACAAAAACGCCGGAAACACCTACCGGGGGTTTGGTGGAGATTTTCTTTTCATGTTTTAATTTTCCCTTCTGCCGTTTAGTGAAACTTTATCGTCCACGTCCGCTCCGTGCTGCGTTGGTACGAGAATTTTCATCGTCGCACGATCGATGAAGCGAACGAGTGCCCGAGTCAGGGGACCAATAAAATTTTTATTTTATACCCTGTCGAGGTTAAGAATTTTTCCGTTCAAATAAAAAAGTGCCTAGTGGTCGAGAAAATCCTTTCTCCATTTTCTTTGATGCACAAGAAATCGGAGACAGTTCGCTTCGGGCGGGCGAACGTGCACGTGATCGTGTGCCGTTTTCTCGATTGTTGGAACATTCATGAACGATACTCCGAAATGGCACCCGTGGGAGGTTTTTCGGGGTAAGAGGGCGAAGAGGGTGTTTAAAAATGGAACTCGACAGATGGAACGGTACCTTTCGTAGAGGTGTAGATTTAAACTGGCCCGAAAAAGGGTGAATGTGAATTTGACCCTGATTCAAAAGGTACGTCCAACGGCTTCTCCGGTGGCACGTCCCGTGGCAAGCTTAAACGATTGAGCCGATGCTGGAGTAGCATCAAGTTTCTTAACCTTTCCCAACCACTCCACACTGAAACCCACGTCACGTTGAGTCCCGAAATGAAAACGGTAGGCAAAAATCTTCCCCCCAGAACGCCAGAATAGCCTACCAGCAGTGTCTCGAAGAAGGTAAGCTT
>KE525333.1:114277-131308 GCA_000441895.2 Anopheles sinensis
AAAAAAGAATCTTTCGATGTCGGTAGAAGATTTAAATATGTCTTACTAAAATAGACACTTAACTTAAAATAGAATTCCTTTCCGAATATTTAAGATTATACTATATGTTTCTTTTTATCCTTATAAAAAAGGCTGTGTGTTTGTTCCGATAGTATAATTCCATCAGCTTTCCTCTTACACATGTTGTTTGTAGACCCAGCTGTTCATTAGCACAGACCGCCCAGCGGTTAACGAAGCGGCGATGACGAAAATGTTCGCAACGGACGCATTAAATGGAATTAAACTTCTGAAAAGGTCGGCTAAACTCCCCCCTAATTTCTGAATGTTCTCTACCAAAGACATTGTCCGCGACAGCGACAGCGTTCGGGGCGGTTTATTTTACTCATCATTCACCTTCCGCCGCGTCATCGTCCTTAAGCATCAAGTTACGCACGCCGGGTAACCACTTGATAAAAAGTGCCAGGAAAGCTCAGCGACGTAATTCATCGGCCCGACAGGGACGCTTCAGGATCAACAGGGAGCGCGGCCAGCGTTCCATGAATCACGCTGACACCTATATTACAAATGTAGCCCCGCGCCGAGCCATTTTCCTCGACCTACGTCAAACCAGCAGCTTTTTCGTTGATCACCAAAATCCTCCCACAATCGTTTTCGCTGGAAAGCTTCCGTTGTACCGTAGGAACGAACCTTCCCATAACGACATGATTTCGAGCTGTACGCGGGAGGCATCATGCTTATGCTGATTTGGTGATTCTATTTTCTTCATTTCTTTGATTTTTCCCACGTGTCTTTTCTTTCCAGGAGTTTTCCATCTCTTGCATCATCTACTTTCTGCAGAGTTTTGAATGAGCCACCGAATCACTGATCCTTAAGCGGGATCGGGCCAGAGAAAAGCCGACAGCTTGCCTGGCAGATATCCTCCCTACCAACAGAATGCGCCTAAAGATTCCACAGCCGGTCAGTCTTCGTTGGAAGGTTATTTATCTTTTGAGGCCGCAGAGTGTGGGAGGCTGGATAAGAATGAAATGGAATCTCTGGAGTTGGAAGAAGAAAACTCGGAGAAATGGGTCACCTAGAAGAGGGCAAAGATTAAATTTTCTTTCCAGATTAATCGTTGCTCATAAGACCTTCAAGTCGGTGGGGGTGGGTGGCAATGCAATAAGACAAACAAGAGACAGGAAGGAAAGCAACTCGGATGGATGGAAAATTCACTTCACATCCTTCGACTTAATCCTTAACAAGAGAGAAATGCAAAACCCGAGACAGAACGGGAAGGAAAAATCATGGCTTGCTGAGAAACTCTTCGGAGGTTCATTCACGTCCTCAAACTCACCAGAGAAAATGAGAGCACAGATTCACGCTGATTTTCCATTCTCAGCAGTTCCACTCATGGGAAATCTCATCAATCCGAAGGGTCCGCATCGATATCTCAGCAGCGTCCGATGAACAGTGTTCGTTCAGTTCGGGAAAACTCGCCAACTGGAATGGACGAACGGCAAAGCAAGGGGTTGTTATATTGGTCGAATTAATGGTTAAATTCAATTTCGTCCGAGCGACCACCTCCGCCCAACCTCAACAACTAATGGCTGCGGCATGGATTTTCCTGCGGCATAGATTTTCCTGCGCCATTTCCATAATACCGCAGCGAGGGCTCCACCAAACAAAAATTGCCGCCCTATCGATCTATTGCTGGGCGTTTTACGTGCCTAAACATGACGTCCCCCCAATCAGCCATTCTCATTACTGGCTTCCTACCTACGCGTGCACGGATATCGTCACATAAGGACGTTCTCTATGTTAATCGTAACGGTACGCCTTCCTCATCGTTCCATTTATTGGCTCGTTGATAACTTCGATTTCCCGAATCTCACCGACGGCGATGGAATTGCACGCTCCAACACGTAATGACCGTCTCACTCATCTCTCACCGAGATGGTATTTCCCTTGGCGGAATAGTTTCCACGCTCCGGACGCATTCCACGCAACGCGCTCCGTTCGCTTGCGGAACATAAAATAAATAAAACATGATGTTTTCAGAAGCAATTATTTATGTTTATTCTCCCGCACCAGTTCGAAGGGCCGAGGGTGAGCAAGTTCCGCCGCAAGCACGAAAGAAGTTGATCCACCAGAAGGTTCCCGTTGAAAAGAAATAGCAAAGAAAACCCTGTAAGTGTGCCCTCCTACTTGTGCCTCTTGTAATCCCTAGCTGTCCCGTGTGATAAGAAATTGTTGGGGGTGTTCTTGTTTTTGACTGCATTTTAATGGTTAGTACGCTCGTTTTATACCACCCTGTTGCTTGGTGGCCATTGGCATATGGTGACACCTTACAAACATTTACCGAAATTCGCAACGTTGTACCGCCATTGATCTTCCTTACTCCACTATTCGCTGCGCAAAGTAAAACGAGTAACAAAAACGTTGTTCAACGGTCGAGCAAGTACGGTTCCAGGGGCTTGTCCGTACCGTTGTCGATTATCATGTATAACATGTACCCTTTTGCTCCGCTTCCACCATCACGTCCTCCCTTTTTCCGAAGGTCAATCGGGGTGGTAATGAAAACACAACACAAACAAAGCATCAAAACAAATCCACGACCCGAGGAGGGTTGAAGATAAGACGATGGCTTTGTGTTGCTGAAGCTGTAGGTTTTGTAACGCACTCTCTCTCTCTCTTTGCATGACGATAAGCAATAGACCCCGGGGGGGCAGGTATGGGTGACGAAGCAGTATGTTTTTCTAAAATTAGGACGAACCTTCGACGACCGCCGGCTTTATTTAGCAAATGCGAAAACCCGAGCATTACCGTGATGGGGTTTTTGCTCCCCCAATGCATTGCAATGGTACGCGCTAGTGGATTATGACGCCTTGTGCTTGAAGTAAACATTGCGCCAACGATATTTTACCATTTGCGGCTTTAACGAAGGAAAATTTACTTCGTTCGCTTAATCAAGTGATGCGCAACCTTTAGTTTTTTTAATACTAGTGATGTACTATTTAACATTCATAAGCAACTAAATCAAAACATAGAATATCAAAAAGTTAATGAACTATTCAATTAGTTTTACTATTTAATATTAGTTTTACGTAAATTTGATGCAAAATGTGAATCTACATAAAAAGAAAACACCTTCGTGATGAGTGTATAGTAAGAAAATAAATAATCCCTTGAGCTTTGCTGTATTTATTCAAATACGGAAGGCATTGTCTTTGCATTGTGCCTTTTTCTAAACACGTTACGGTTTCGATCGACGTTACAAATAAAATTCTTTAATATGTATATCGTTTGTACAACACATGTCGAACGTATAAAAGCAACAAATTTATATGAGTCTTGTGTCACAAATTGTACGAACCAGATCTAGGCAACATTTTACTCCGGTGCAATCGTAGAACACCAACGGGAATAAATTACAGAAGCCATGAGTTTTATTATTCAGCGTCCTTATAGTTTTCGGAACAAATGAAAAGCCCACCCGCGGCCAAATCCACGATCTGGGTAGGAAATATGAAAATAGCTAGTCGTAAAGCATCGACCGAGATCGATTGCCGCAAAGCCGAACGCAAACGCACTTTTATTACCACTCCTTTCTGCAACGGTGGCCCGAATCGAGGATGGAAAAGGCGTCACCCAACCAGCCGATCGGTGGATGAATATTTCGGATTTTCGAATTCCCCAGTTTTCTGCAGCAATTTGTACGCTTTTCTACGTGATGACAAAAGGACACCTTTCCCCCCCAGACCTTGCTTCTGATGGATTTTCTGCAAAAGCCAAGGTCCACAACACATTCACCACGACGGCCATTTTACGACCAAACTTCAACCATTCCGCCGGTCGGCCGGTAGAATTTATTCCTTTCGGACCTCGACCCGAAAGGAGGCGGGAGGGCCCGAACGGTGGGAGAAAAATAAAACCAACGTACCGGTTTTTCGGTGGAAAGGCATCCCCCGCTGTGGAAAATGTTGCTGACAAATTGGGCGGAAGTAATGCGTTGATTTATGTTTCCACGGACCGAAACGGTGGCTCGCACCGGGCAAGCTGATTTTCCCGGAAGACTTAGCCTGCTTCAACCGCACGGGGACAGAAAACTGAAACATGCTTCGTAATCCGGGCCGATGTTCTTTTTCGGCTGAGAGGAAAAATCAGTTTCCACCACCTAAACCGGTTACGCAGTGAAGGAAGAAAGGAACCCGAAAAAGGCGAGTGCTGGAATGTGTGAAGATGTTTTTCGTTTTTCCGCCGGAAAATCACAGCAACAACCCATCCACGTCCATGTTTATTATTACAACCCATTCTCTTTTTTATCACTTGTAGCAGGGAAGCACGAGGATATTTGAATTCCAAATCGATCGAACGATGACGACGACCACGACGACGACGTTGACCGCCGATGTTCTGGTTCGGGAACAATTTTGGTGGACATTTTACGACCACCTTCACGGGCACACGTCTGTCCACCCGCCTGATCCGCTGGACATTTGCATTTAACATCGGTTTCGATCGATTGCGGCCATGAGGTCTCGAATCGAATAACCTAAATGTCCGTCCATCTGGAACGCAATCAATAGGACGCGGCGGTGGATATTATTAGGTCACACTGGGGACATTTTCAAACGTACTTAATTACTATATTCAAGATGATTAATCCTTTTGCTGTTGATCGTTTCCTTTTCTTCATATTCATTACGCACATAACAATTTCAATTCGATTTTAAACGCACTCACAACTATGCACACAACTGTTCTCGTTAGTCATATTTTATCGGAAGAGATCGCATGGAAATACTGAGGTCGTGATGGATGGCTAATCCTCTCGGAAAAAAAATATCGGCCACGCAAGGACGAATATGCACCGGTCCGATGTCCCGTAAAATTGTTGTAACGGTGTAGTTAAAACTTTGCTTTGTTCTGCATATTTCGTTTGTATTGGGAGGCAGAATGATTATGCATGCAAAGGACCAAGCCATCAAGCAAAGTAAAATCAATTGGAGCACATGCTCTCGAATTGAACTTGATGTTGAATATTGAAGCAGTAAAAAGCTCTAAAATTCATAGAATTTACTGGTTCTGATAAAGATTTATGTTTGAAGAGGATTTTATTTGTGGAAAGATTTTAAAAACAAGTTTGTTCAGCTGTTTTTCAAATAGTAACAAATATGGAATGAAAGAACTGGACAAATATACTGAGGAGTAGCTATTAGTTTTACAAACTCGCTGCTTAAAATACATAAATCCAATTCCATTCCATCAAAAAAGGAATCGTTTTCATTCAATGAACTTTGTTACTAACTTGCTTAAAAATGTTCAAAGGATACATTTCGCCAAAAAACTACTATTTTTTCCCTGACAATAAGCACACGACAAAGTTGTACTAACGATCTGCTCCAACGACACACTGTACAACTTTTTTGATAAAAATCTATAATCCTATTTGAGACCTCAACCAGAACCTGTTGAAGCAGCGATACCGAAGCTGGACAAACTTGCCGGCTCAAAATTTGCACATTTCGGCCCCGGTGGTCCCTCCCACTTCAATGTGGCCTCGGAGCCCAAACTCACCTTCGACGTGCAATTTCCCGTACCGCTACCGGAACCTACAGCGCAACCATGTTCTACAATGTTCCACGGCCCTGGCACATTACCTTCCGGCGAAACGGTTGACCGAAAGTGCGGAAAGTGCCCGGCCGGTTGCGCAATCCTTCGGAGTGGAACGGAAACGAAGTGGACCGCCGGCCGACGTCAACGATTTGCATAGCCCGAGCACGCCGAAAGTTCGCCATCGAGAAGCAAATTTTATTATGCAGTGACTTGCTAAAAGGCGAAAGTGGCCATTTGCCGTTACGATGCGACGTCGCTCCCCAAAAACCTAGAGCCGGCGGAGGTACAGTTTTTCCTTTCGCTTTTCTCCTCCCGGGGGATGGACAAAAGGCCCCGAGAAAGTCGGGCATTTCACTATCAACAAGTCCCATGGTAGTGATCACCGATGCATAAAAGGACGAAAAGAATAAAACATTTCCAAAACTCAAAGCGAAGGACTACGTGGAACGAGAAGAAATAAGAATCGCTCCTCAAACGATCACTAAAAGACAAGCATAACCAGCGCAGAGACGAATCGCATTTGAATTGTTGAAAAATGGAACGCCGAGCATTTTCCTAGGTTACCTTGGCAACGGTCGGGAAACTTCCTTCCAAGGGATGCTCAAGAACTTGAAGAGCGTAGTCAGCAGCACGGTTCAGAACAGAACAAGTTCCATTCCTAGTTCAGCATTTTTTGCCCATAAAAAAGCCACTAGAAATAGTTCTCGAAGGATAGCGCAAAGGGTTCGATTTCGCTCGTAGCTGTACGCCTTGTTGTTTACTTTGAACAGCTTTAGTCGTCCACGTCGCCGCCGTCTTCGATGCAACCACCGTACGTCGATGGGTCAGTGGTGCATTTATAAATAAATTTAAATTGCATCCTCCCATTGTGCAGCTGGGACGATTTATCTTCTGTTTTCGGTGCCGTACGCTTCTTTTGTGTGTGTTTTCCACTGTTTCTTCCACCCTCCGAACAGCGAATCTGCGCCACGGGTCATTGTGTTGTCGCAATTATTTTTAATTGAGTGCTTATTGGAAGCGCTAACAGACAACGTGTCCCCAGGAGTAGCACGCTCGTTTGAATATGGAACACACACGCGACGGACATGTTTAAGTGTTTTACGGCGCACGAATTATGTGTCTGGGAATAAATGATAATTTATGACACGCGAGTCCCACCAATATGGTAACCGTGTCCCTTTGGCGAGTGTCCTCGTTCCTATCGCGTCCAGTGAAAATCTGTTCTGCGACGCGATGAAAATCTAACAAGCGTATGAGAAAACGTTTAAATTCATTAGCTACGAACAGTGGAAAGAGTTAATGAGGCGTGCATCTTTTCATAAATCAATCCACAAACGGCACAATCGAAACCGCTCGTCGGGGCTCGAGTGATGAGAAAAGTATCATTTCAATCACTTATCACCAAAACGGAGGCGAAGCCACCGACAGCTGAGGGCGCCCTGCCCTGTCAACGGCAAGCCCATCCCGAGCCCAACCCAAACGGAACGCTGCGCCGGGTTCGATGGGGGAAAAGAAAAAAGCGCTTAATCAATAACAAATTTCCTTTTCCGTATGCTTGTTGGACCATAGTTTGCAAGGGTGATTTTTTCTCTTACTTTTCCTCGCCCGTTGGTCGATTTTTTCCCGTGCACTTCATTTTACGCTCCGCAAGTTTCCATTGTTTTTCACAGCGCAACAGTGCCCGTCCGCTACTGGTTTTTCCTCATGTGGCGTCGATCGATCGATCGCTCGCCAGGATCCAGTTTCCGTTCCCTCAGCTCAGCTTCCGTATGTTTGGGTTTTTTGTTGCATCCCGCACGCGAACAGCTAACCCGATCAATCGATCACGAAACCATCATCGCGTTTCGCCCGGGTCGACCGGTTATCTCGCACCGAACAAGAGCCTTCGTCGTCGTCGTCGTCGTCAACCGACCGACCTACCGCGAGCCGGTCCCATTTCGCCCAGGGTGGGACCCCGGCGAACGCAAGAAACAAATTACACAGAAATCCATCAAGCAGCCCGCGGGAGCCGGATCGGGTGCTAATGAAACATAAAATCCACCGTTCGCGGGTTGGTCGCGGGTCCGTGTGTTTACGACATATGCAACCGCACGAAACCGTGGGTAACATGACATTGCTCCGGGTGGGTGACAGAACGAAGCGTGTCGGTTGACAGCGGGGTGGGAGAACCCTGTTCCTGTTCCGCGTTATCAGCAACTTGCGGTGGATTCGTTTGGTGTTGAGAAATTAGCTACCATTCATACCCGGACCGTGGGCTTTTCTTGGTTTGCGAGCGAACAACAAGACGATGGCGCTCCGGGTGCTCCAACGAGTGCAACGTTTGGTCATGAATAATGCATTCGGGTGCGTTGCAATGTGAAAGATTGAAAAAACACAATTATAAATCAATAATAATCACCAAGTGATCACCCAAGAGGAAATCCAGCTGACAGCCGTGGGCAAAGGAGTTATTCTGCGGTTGTCGGAAAGTGACAGCTCCACGACATGAACCGAACTAATATGATGAATGTGCTCGCTTACTTAAAGTTAATTTGAAAAAAAGACTTGATATAACTGCTGGGCACAGAGCCCTTTGTTCACAGAGAATTCTTGATAATCTAGTACTATTCAATGGATTATTCTGGCTTACCAAAGGGATAAATTATGGTGAATTTAAAGCAATTTCATTCTAATTTTCATATGATTTGAACTTTTAGGAAATTTTATTTTTAAGAGATTCGATTGACCTTTCATAAATAAACATATTTTGATTCAAACCATTTTAAGTCATTTGAGTATTCAAAAGATTTTAGAATCGTATTCTGGAACAACTTTCATGAATGCTAGAATTAATCATGTTTACCTGTTCATGGAGTGCACAAGTAAACACAGACGAAAATGAGTGCGATTCCATTTCGATTCTCACACTCGTTAATTAATTCCATCCGATGTTCGTTAATGCCATCCCCAATGCCACACACGATGGGGATGAGTAATTGAATACAACTGTCGTTCACACTAACTCCGAATCGGTACTCTGCCTGCCCCCGGCGGAGGCTCTTATTTATGCAACGATGATCGGCTGCAGCATGCCATCAACGTCCTTAACATTGGAATTTATGCAAGACTTAATAGCACCAACATGGATCATACCATTTAAGCTTCGCCGCGTGGAATAGAAACATTTCACGTATTTCAAACCAATTAAAACATTTTAGCTTCCTACCGTAATAGGCCGTACGACCCACTTGGGGGCAATTCTTAACCGACTCCAGCACCACCTGCTGCCGGGGAAAACAAGTCCGATTCTTGTTTACCCTTAACGGATTGGGAATGTATTGGGTAAAACCGGGTGCCGATTAATGGAATGCGAACGGGAGGAAGGTATTTAATTCATGGAAATTTCTGTTGCGTAAAATTAACTCATTGGAACTGTGAGAATCTATGCGACGAGATACGATTTCCTGCAGGATTCTCCTATTTTCGAATCGTTTAACTGACGAGTGTGGCATGTTTATTCAACAAGTGAAAATTCTAGGAATACATTGGAATCTCCAAGGAAAACTGTAAGGACTAGTTCTTTATGTCAACTTCCTAAATTCTTTATCACAAAAATTTTCCATGCAGATTTTCTATTGTGCTATTCTTTCCTTGCTTTTCTAACCATAAAATTTATTCAAATTGTATTAAATACGCGTCACACGCAAATTACAAGTTCATAAAGAAAGGAGGAAACTCACAGCATAGAAATAATCATTTGAAACTTTTAATTAAATATATTTCATTTAAAGCACTGCACAGTATTTCACATGTGAATCACTAGAGAGCTCCTTACTCTCATCAACATCTTCCTAACCAAACAAAAGCAACTCGAGTGTCATTCGCAATCGTATCCATCTCGGTCATTGTCCTTAATTCCCACGACCTACATATCAAACATCTACCGGCGACACCATGGTACGGTATGTTAGGAATGGAATGCACAAACACTTGATCTTCGTCCTTTACCGGCATTGTTTGCTACCGGGTGTCGGTTTGGTGTATAAATCCCTTGGTCTAAGAGTGTCAACTGTGGAATGCCATCTCTTGTCCAATCTTCCGTTTCCCCCGTGGTGCACCAGCTGTAGGTTGGATGAATACTTTTGGAAAATTCGGTCACTCCCACGCAGGAAGATCAAAATAGGTTCCAACTGCATAAGCATAACAAATGCAGCTAGTGTGAGCAAAAAGACCCAAGGGAATGTGTAACTGTAAGACGAGTGATTTATGATGGGCAAGACGTTGCCAGCATACAGAGGGTAGGCATTTTTGCATTAACATAATCTAAGCATACCACTTTGCTCCCTATCGTCGAACGCATGACGTTGGTCGGACACTTGTGCTCATCTGCATTTTTTTCGGGGTGTACATTGTGAATGCACCGGATGTAATCAACATTTTCACTTTGAGGGCATACGATAAATTCCTGGAAAGGTGCTAGATATTTGAATGGAAGATGATTGTAACGCTGCAGGGTTCTATGTTGTTTGCGATTCAGGACATGGGATGAGTATGAGCGAAGGAAAACGTTTTCCCCTGATATAGCTTATACAAAATAATCCAATTTTTGTGAGTGAAACGAGATTGCTGTGTTTTTTTACTATGAATGCAAATTTACCTTGCCTTTTGATGTTGTTTTGAAATATGAAACACCCATCAATGAAACATGTAATAAATTGGTGGAAAAAGATTGCCTTTTGGAAAAGAAAATACTTCAATTACGATAGTGCCCGGTGTAAGGTGTAACGCTTCTGTGCACTTTTGGTCAATCTCGATGCACACCCGTACGATCAAAGCAATTGTGGAAACTCCATCAAACCGCAAACCGTTGCGCTCATTTCATTGGGGTTGGAAAACTCGTTCGTTTAATGCAGCAAACCCTTGAAGTAAAACAAAAAAAGGACAGCCACCAACTAAACCCACAACCCCCGGTTTCCCTGACCGAACCCCAACGCTCACTCCGATGCATATCTCATCCAAGAGAAAGTGAGAGAATCAATCTGGCATCCTTCTGGACGCAAAGCCACAGAAAACCGCCGCAGGACATCGATATGTCTCCTGATTCTTGCCGACAGATGGAGACATGTCTTTATCGTTCCGGGATGTGGACGATGAACGGAAGCAGATTACCGCACGATGGGAATGTCCTTTCAGCACGTGCCAGCACGCCACGCTGGTCAGACAGACAGACAGACAGACAGACAGGCCACAAGCCCGTCATTTCGGTGTGAAGAGTGTGATTGATGGTGTTCGTTTTTCCCCGGAGCTCCTTCGGGGCGAGCAAAAACCGAATCGTATGAGTGTAACAAAACCACAGTGAACTAAGCCCACTGTTTTTGGCCATTTGTTCGTTCACTCGTCATGGGAAAAAAGACATATGAAACAAACGTCCCGGAAGGAGCAGATAGTGATAAGGAGCGCCCGATAGCCATCGCAGCATGGGGAGCTGAGTATCGATTGTTTCACGAGGAACGGAAGAAAAGAAGGAAAAACCCCAAAGAAAATCTATCCCGTCTAAAGCTCTACGTTTCCTGTTTTTGATATATTACACAGACTGTTTGGAGGATTTTCTTCATCCTCTTGTCATTGCTTTCCACGCAAAATCGCTGCCAGATTCGGTTTCGTAAGGATCCTTATAAAGATTTCAAGCGCTGTAGAGAGTTCCCTTTTGCAGCCAACTGGTTTTCCGAAAAGCAAAGACAAAATAGCCCCGTCTCCCCATCATCTCCCCACACACTCACAAATACACACATATGGCCCTGGTAAAGAAACTGTCGCCAGGCAAAAACCTTTTTCCGGGCACGTTTTCAATTTACTGAAAAACCATGCGTCCAGTGTTGGATTAGGATTAGGCCTCGAGTGCCCATTTCTGGTTTCTTCCCGGTTTCATTCAACGGGGCATTTTTTCGTTATTTTCTCCATCCTTTTTTGATGGTTTTCCACCCCGGATCTGGTGGCTGGTCAGTTTTCGTAGGTCAGGGTTTTTAATACGGCTCGGTTTGGGGTTGCCTGGAATTCGATTTCACTTTATCTCTGTCCTTTTCTATATTTTTTTTTTCTATGATTACTTTCCACGTGTATGTTTTCCCCAGCTTTCATCCAGAAAGTTAACGTAAGCTGTGGCCAAATGAAGGAGGTTGCAGAGGGAAAAACAAACCGAAAAGGGTTTGGAATTTCGAACCCTCTTTTTTGGTTTTGCGATGGTGGATTGAAAAATTCCATCGAAGACTTCCGATAAAAACATGTTTTTCTCTCTCTCCCTGTCTTTTTATCTGGCTCTCCGAGACATATGGCACAACAAATGGGTTCACGATCGGTCCGTTGGACGATTTAGTTGATTTCTTTATCGATTTTCTGTCGACATTCGTCCTGAAGGGTTTGCACGAATTTGCGAACGTTACAGACCATAGTTTTGTTAGTCGAAGTATGGCTAATAGATAATGACATTTAATTGAACCTACCGTGCAGAAAATACGGTGATCAGAATACCGGTAGAGAAAGACCATTTTGGAAAACTCGTTACCAGCACGAAACGAGTTCCGCATTGCTTGGAGTTTTCCAAATCCGAGCTATTTTCTTCATTCTGCCACAACACTACTGCCTTAAAAAAAGACAAAAACCTACGCAAGAAATACACGACACAACAACGAACGGAGGATTTTCCTGCCCCTTTTCCGACCTCAAACCAGAACGTGAACCGAAACCGATCCTTCCCTTGCCATTGGCGCGTGGTGCTGGTGGCGTATGGAATTGATTAATAAAATGGAAATGAGCTCCAGCAACACGGCCAGGTTCTGGCGTCCTGAGTTCGCGTGATGTCGTCGAAAATGCGGCGAAGAGATGATGCACAAAAATCTGTTTCACACCCGACACCCGACGTTCGGAGGTGGGACGCAATGAGCGGCGACTGGAAATTTGCATAGGAATTCGATATGGAAATGAACCGAGGGATGGTTCAGATCGGAACAAAACTATCCACCACGATGTTCGATAGAGTCCCGCGGGTTTGAAGACACGGCAAGACGATTCGCTCTGTGAAGAAAACCCAGAACTGTAGCTGAGACCGAAAGTGGCATTGCTGGTGCGTTACGATTACGTGTGCAGCGTTGTCAAATTAGAGAGCAAATCGGCTGATCAGCTGTTGGAACCAGAACTGAGGGAATCGTTGAAGGAAAAATGGGTGCTTACATTTACGGTGGAACGTGAATTTATTTATAACGCTTCGGAGCGTAATATGTAAAAGTTTCCGTGTGCAACAAATTGTATAAATCTTCTCTGATTTTCTTTCAGTTGGGACGTCGGTAAACCTGTGTGCTGAAGCCATTTCAATATTAATTGAAGTCACAACAAACGACTACACGGTCCACAAATCATCGCCAATCGACACAATCGCAAATACTGTGTCACCGTCCCTCTCGGTATTGGAAAATACCTAGGTAGGCACGTGCTCAACAAGATTCCCAACGTACAACATCCGCGCAAATGATGCCGATGATTTACGGCACACTTCAACACTTTCGCGACCAACTCGAACCCTTCCTACCAAAGGGCCTCAAGTCACTTGACGCTATCGAAAAGCTTTTGCCGTAATCGTATCGCGACCTGCCTTCTTTGGCGACGCTATCATAAATCCCTGCACACACACACACCCAAGTTGATGGCCGCTGGAAGAAGGGAAACCCAGCTAATTGCAACTGGCACGCACGCCTTTTAATCGCTTTAATCCCGAAGACTCTCGTGGGAAAGAGCTACCGAGAGGATGGTTGCTCCAAATCCTTAGCGGAGCTTAAGACCGCCTCCAATAGCCTCCAATAGACCATCCTACTTACCGTCAGCCGAGCCACAGCCACACGTACACACCATGGCTTCTAATGGTTTCGGTTCTGAAATCTGTGACGACACGAGACCAAAACCAAGGCGAGAAAAGCGACCGATCGGAACGACCTACCGACGAGAAGAGCGTGAGATTATGGCACCACAATCTGTGTCCAAGTCCGGAGTGTCCGGAGTAGCAGTAGCTCGGGCCTTCCCTAGGACCATCGGACCAGGACGACCGGGGACGCTTTATTACGGCGATTTAGATTTACAGCCCCCCCTTTACCCCGGACGAGCTCAACGTGGTCCGACGGAACCGACCAAAGCGGAACCGATCCATTTATGCTTTCGATGGCTACCGCATGCTTTCGTGCTCGTCCTCGTGTTACAATGGACCCGGGTGGCGAGTGTGTGTGGGGGTGTTGGGTGGGGAGACAATTTATGATGCCGCCCGCTCGCCTGTCGCATGAATGGAGATATGAAGTTGCTTTAATTGCGAATGCCGCCCTTTTTCTGGTGCGTTGTTTGAGATTGAAACTGTCACAATAAAACATGCGGGATGGAATCGATGGGGCAAAAAAACAGGGAAACTGGGGTGGAAAAAACGAAAAGATTCCTCCACGAGAACTGACAGCGAATAAAAGAACCGATTGAAAAGCGATATATTTTCCCCCCACCGTTTTCGAATGCACACCCGTTGGCTAATGGTTGGCAGAACTATCGACGATAAGCGGGCACCAGCACTAGACGACTGGTATGAGAGAGGGAACACTTTTAACCAACACGCGTTTAAAACGGCCACCCTAAAACGACCCACTGGATTGAGATGGTGCATCGATTCCGCGCATTTGCTGATGGAAGTTTGATTTATGACTTTACAGTTTCCCCGCCAGAAAACTATTTACGATCGTCCATCGACTGGTCCTTATCTCCGTTTATGGGGTAATTCCGAGGGATCCCTCAGGGAAAGTGGGAGGAAAGTGGGGGAGGAGTATGGTTGAAAAGAAATTAACCAACGGTAGGTAGTCGTTTCGCAAGCCTCGCATAAATATATGGTTCGATAATAAAAATATTTTCCAGCATTTCCACGATTGCTTTTCGAGTGTCCCTTAAGTGGATTTGGTTATTAAGTGAGAGAAGGGGAGCGACATAGAGCGAACCGAACGTTCACTTCACTTATCTGCCAGTCTGTGACTTAAGAAACCATTTTCTAGCCTGGTAGCTTCTTGAGATGGCAATACCACATGTCATGTGAGGATCGTAAAAAACTAATAAACATGCTCTCGGAGTTCTACGCTCCTAAAATGCTACCGGCAACACCGGGGTGTTGCTTCACACACACACACACATGCACGAACTCCTTGTAAAACTATCAACATAAAAAGAACATGTTTAACGTCAAGACCCCGTGTACGGTCGTGTGCATCTGTTCGGATCGAAAACTTTCCTATCTCTTGGAGAACTTTTCACGATGACATTTCCAACTCGTATGGCGCAATGGTAAGCGCTTTTATCAACTCCCGCACCGTACTCGGTTACGGTTCCATTTTCCATTTTCCAATACCACTCGCTAAACTTTAAGGAGCGGCCGCGAGCAGGGTGCACAAAGTTTTACATTTTAAAACTTTACTTACGTCGGGTGGGTTTTCAAACACTCCAGGCAAATCGGCCGGGACATGTGACGGCCTGGAAAGTTCGGTTTCTTTTTTCCGTGGATATCAGCGTTACCTAAGAATTGAATTGGCCCCTTGGAATGCTTTTATCGAGAGCAAAGAAAAACAACCCACATGAGTGGAATGTTGATCACAATACTGCCTCTAAAAGAGACAAAGTTTTTCCAACAGAGGTTTTTGAAAGTCTATCATTACAGCAATTGGTTTTCGAAATTCGTACAGTTTACTTGGATGTATTGATTTTGCCCCAATTTTTAGGCTTTATTTTTGACCTTTTTGCGACCTATCAAAATAGTTTAGCCATGCATCTTTTCGCTAAAATAGATGTTCAAAGATGATTTCTATTAAAATTACCTCTTCGTACAACAGACTTTCATTTAATGTTTTTTAAATTTCTAGCACAAATGCTATCTTTCCTAACATTTTCTGGAAAAGCAATGTCACCATCGAATGTTGGCCACAGGAATCGTGGGATGCTCATGGATTAGACGACTAATAAATCCCTCATTAAATAAAAGGTATCTGCCGCTATCGCCGCTGGATATGGTAATCGTTTTGGGCATTTCCTTTGACCGCTGGATTATCAAAAACCTTTTGCCATCGCGCTGCCTCGGCTGAGACGGGCTCGGTGTTAAAAACTCCAATCCAACTATTTTCCGCTTGAGGCTGATTTTGTGTTCCCCCTCCTCTTCTTTTGCATCCGAAGCCCAAATCTACGCCACAGGATGTCCCGCAAGATGACAGCATTATTCTTTGGCCGGGGGTTTGACGAGGGTTCTGCACCGAAATCCGGATGTCACTAGGACCGCCATCCCGGCCAAACCTGCGTACTGCAAGGCGTAATGAATTCACCCATGAATAATGGCCGTCGAAATGATCGTCATGGCTCATGATTGCCTCCATCCAGTGCAGCCCATGGTGCGGTTTGAAGTTGTTGTTGTTGTTGGTGCTCCTTGAAGCTCCCCGAAGGAACCGAGCAATTTATCTTCCCCATTGGTCCCGGGCGGCACGTGTTGAACATTGTCCCAGCTTCTGGCGATGGAAAGAAGAGTGAAGGTTGAATGCGGAAGGCACGTCAACAGAAGTTCCACCACAATCATTCATACGTATTTCTTTCCAACGGCTTGAATGAGGTTAATCTAACGGGCAATGCTCGAGAGTTTGTAAGCCGGAAAACATTCCAACCCGGTGGATATCCTGGAAAGACATTTTACATGCACGAATGAGTGAAAATCTGATCTGCATCTGCCATCCAAAAATTAAACGCATTGTGAAAGAAGTAAGAAAAAAGTTAAGCTTGAAATCCTCAAAGCCCGTTATCTGCTTTTGAAGAAAGCAAAACTTTGTTTCTCATGTAAAACTATTTCTTACAGAACTTTCGGTATTATATTGCTAAACATATTAGGTATACAGTTTACTTTGGATGGAAAAGTTTTGTTTTCAGAAAGTTTACTCAGTAAATTAAAAGAAAGTTTACTTAGCAAAAGAAAATAGTACACTCTAGGTTGTTTTACAATTTAAAATTGAAATAAATTCGAACATGATTTCAGAATAACCACAATGTAATTTTAAAACTCACCAACATTATATGAATAATTGAAACTCCAACATCTGTTGGCAAAGATGTAAGGGAAATATGGAATAGCTATTGAATACCATATAATGTACTTCAGCTCAGTCTTATAACTATCTGCCTATAACTTTAGTACTATCTGAAATAATTTGATAATGTACAAATTTACCTTTGCATTCTGCTTCTATGTCCACAATAAATTTGTTGAAGTAAATTTAAATCTGATAGAGAAAATGGACAGACCCCCTTTGCAAATGAACTTAACGCTTATCAAGGAAGAACCGTTTTATCGAATACACGCCACCTCTCGATGGAGAGGTCGCTCCGTTTCGCTCCAGAAATAGCAATCAAGTCAAC
>KE525333.1:139583-155648 GCA_000441895.2 Anopheles sinensis
ACGACGACGTGGCCGGTAGGAGGAAGGGGCTTTTTCGGCGATCGTGGCATGCTTTCGTTCTCCGCTTCCCTGCTTCCCCATTCTTCCCTTATCCCCGTGGTTCGGAACTCTAAACCATCGATCGAAACCAGAACGACCCGCGTGCATAACCCTGCAATATTGACCGTTCGTCTGCTTCGCAGCTTGCATCATTGTCTACCGGTGCACTGGAGTGGAGTTCGGTCGAACAGCATCCAGTCCGGGCAGTGATTCTCAACCTCAAAATTCTCATTTATTACCTAAAGTGGATGTGCTGGAAAGCTTGAAATCTTTCTAGCTAAATTTAAACCCTGATGTTTGAGTTGCTTTTACCATCAACAGTTTGGTTAATGCTGTTGTTTCTTTTAATTAAACCATATCCCGGGTTTTCAACCACTAAACATATTTTACCCAAAAGATAACTTGATACCTGACGGTTGAGAATCTCTGATCCAAACGATATGAAAACGCAGTGATGTACTATTAAGGGTGTTTAAATTTTTGGGAAAGTAACAAGAAGAGTTTTCCGGCTAAAAACTCCGGCTGTTTGTGGTGGATATGAGCTCGTGCATTTCCATTCCTGTAAATTTACTGTTTTAATTTTTCATTGAATATTCTTATCTCAACAAAACAAGTCATCTACGAGCAACTTAAAATAATTTGATCAAAATATCATTTCTTCTTTTTTCTTTTTTGGTTATGTTTTCCCTTTTTTTTAAATCAGTTTAACTGTTCTTTTCTCGTTTATGTCTGAAATCTGTAGACCACGTTAATTTGAAGCAATTTAATGTTCTAGTGATAATTTGAAAACATTGGCTGTTAGTTGATAAAGGCAGGACGATCGTAATCCCGGAAAATATAGTTTTAAAACCCAAATAATTAAATAACCAACGACTACATCACTGGACGACCACTCAGACAAGGAGGCGGAGGAGAAAAAGGAGTGAAAACCGAAATCTTTCGCCCCGGACGAACTATGCAACGCAAAACCGTGTGGTATTCCGATGCCCTCGGGGCCGCATGGCCAATGCATGAATTATACCCCCTACCTTTTCCGCATCCTCTTCACTGCGAATCCCTCAGCCCCCGTTTCGTGGTGCATTCTTTTCTCGGGCGTATGTAGCTTTTTTTTAGTTTTGCTTTGTTCTGTCTTGTTTTCTTTCCCTCACTTCGATTCCAGGTCGCTCCCTCGTATCTTTACATTTATTTATGCACATGCACATCCTTTATCTTGATTATTATTATACATATTTTTTGGTGCTTCTCATTTTTGTTACGCGAAACGGTGCGTCCTTCCATTTTCCCGCAATCGCGAGAAAGGGTTTACCTTCCTGCTTCAAGGCTGCTGCTGCAACTGCGACCGCATTTGCCTATATACGTGCACCCCTTCCTCTCCCGTCCAAGGCATCTTCTTCCGCATTGTGTTTCCTATGCTTCCCGTGCTACGTGTCTTTCCTCCACGCTTTGTAATATTCTTTTTCGAGCAGCATTTCTCCTCCTCCTGCTCCTCGTAAGTTCCTACGATCGCCTGAGGTCACTTGTGGAACTCATCTTTTGCTGTTCTTTTATCGTTTCTCCTTCTTTTGGGCATGATGTTGCACCCCTGTTTTTCCACCCTCCGTGCCTTCCCAGCCATCCTTACAGCAGATGTGGTTGCGGACGGCACGACGACGCAAACAAAACAATAAAAAAGCATCCCTGCAGCAGCACAGTAGCAATCTCATTCTGCCAAAAAGTCGTATATTTCGCCCCCCTCCTGTCCCGGAACCCCATCGTGGAAAGCGTCCGTCCGTTCTCCCCCGGGGTGAAGGATTTTCGGTCAGCGAAATGCTGCTTCGCCTTCGATTTCGCCTCCTTTTGGGCACCCAATGGTTTCTGGTGCCGGCGATGGTGGAATTCTTGCACGCCCGGTGTGCAACTCCCCACGCTCCACCGCACCCCCGCCCCGAAGAGCAGTGAAATGGCCCATCGAAAGGGATGGGAAGGAATTCGAGGCGATTCCAGTAGTCCAGCCATCGCGGCCTCCGGAGGAATTTGTGGAACGGTTTTGGTTATGTTTTTCCCTTTTTTTTCGTACCAAAATAAAAACCTCTTTAAACTCCTCGCTTCTCGTTTGTGTGTGAAACGCTGTCATTTCCATAATCTGTCCCGGCTCCAGGCGACGCCGATGGCACCAATCCTCCCCATCAAGAAGTCATTTCTTGGTTTTAATCCTCTTTTCGGTGGTTTAGCAGAAATATTTCCATCTTCCTCATTGGTTTCTCGTCTAGCGCTGTAATAATGTTTGTGGTTTGAGTTTTCACGCCAACGTTCTAATAATAAGGATATTGAAATTAAAGGCACAGCTGGGAAACATTAAACATAATTTAAAAACTCAATTGCAGAAGCCTGACGCTTACAGTATTTATTAACGCTTAAATTATTATTGATTGATTCATGAATAATAATTAATTTAAAATTCCAACAAATGTTTGGGTCATTTTCAAACAATAAAGAATACATAATTACCGGGTCGTATGAAAAAGATTTAACTGCTATCAGAGGTAGGATTAAACTGCGACTCGAAAGCAAATTTATTCAAAAATAATTACATAACATTAAACTTAATAGCAGTAATTTTCAATCAAAAATGCATTTAAATCTCTGCTTGAACATGTTTTGGCTTTTGTTTGGTTAGCGCAATTTGTCCTCTCTGTCTTGGTTTTGGAGCATAATTTTCCCGTTGTTTAATCCATCCGGCGCTTATCACCTCGTCTTGCATTGGTCGAACTTCTCGGTTCCACGCCATCCTTCAGTGCATTTATTTTCGAGTCGGTCGGATGATGCTTTCCGGCAAAAAATCCGAGCCACAGAATGTTACATCGAGAGTGAGGAAAATAAATTTTACTAAATTATATCCAACCAAACACGTCGGGGCTGCGGAGAATGAAACGATTTCTTTCCACTCGATCGCAATTTGTACATCCTTTCCCTTCCTGCAGAGGATATTTTGGACACGCAGACGATCGCCACCGCACCCCGTCCGGGCACCTCGATCCGCACGGCCGTTGCCAAACCGACAACAGCGGCCAACACCACCACCACCACCGGTGCCAGTCGTCCCCGGACCGGAACCGGCCGACCAATTACGGGCATTGTAATCAAAATCATATTAATAGCGCTTCCTCCTGGCGTCGCTGGGAGGACCCGGAGTGGATGGATTCTGATGGGATTTTGTTTTCGCTCTCCCCCTTCTCCCCACAGTCTCGCCCGGGGACGCTCTCCCTGCAGCGGCCAGGCTCGACGCTCGGCAATAAAACCGCCCTGAAGACGGCCTCGAGAACGGCGGCCGGCGGGACGGCGGGTGGCGGGGGGTCGGCGCGCAATATTCGCCTCGGGTCGGCCTCGATGTTTGCCGCCGGTGACCCCACCGGGCCGCTGTTCCACATCTCCCGCCTGCACCCGGACAAGTACGCCGAGCGGGACGCACTCTCGAAGCCGCTGTTCCAGTATCTCTACTACCACGAGGGAGACGTCCGGAAGGCGATGGCTCTGTGCGACGCCGTGTTGGTTCGCCGTCGGAACAGCCTCGCTGAGGCGCCCGCCGACGGTTGGTGGTGGAATGCGCAGAAGGCGCGCTGTCTGATCGCGGTCGGTAGTCCACGTGAAGCGGAACCGTTCCTGAGGACGGCCCTGCAGGAGCTACAACATCCGGATGTGGTTTTGCTGCTGGCGCGCATCTATATCAAGATCGATCAGCCAACGGCGGCACTGGAGGTGTGCAAGCAGGGTCTGGAGCGGTTGCCGAACGAAATCAGCCTACTGACGCAGCAGGCACGCATCCTCGAGCTGGTCGGCAATCTGGCGGTGTCCGTGCGCCGCTACCGGCAGATATCGGCCCTCGATCCGATGAACACCGAGGCGCTGGCGTGCATCGCCGTGAGCTACTTCTATGCCAACCAGCCCGAGACGGCGTTGCTCTACTACAGGCGCATCCTGGCGATGGGGGCGCACAGTCCCGAGCTGTACTGCAACATCGGCCTCTGCTGCCTTTATGGTGGGCAGCTTGATCTGGTGTTTCCCTGCTTTCAACGGGCCCTAAGGATGGCGACGGTGAACGAACTGCGGGCCGATGTTTACTACAATCTGAGCTTTGTGGCGCTGGTAAGTAGGAACAAATATTGGTCCATAATATTTTGATAATATTATGGCCAAAAACCGTGAAGTCGTTTAAATTTAAACTGTTTTGTCATGAAACAATATTCTTATTTTAGGTTTTTTTTTATATTACTTATAGCTTAAACATATGTATTTTTTATTTAATTTGATGATTTTTGTGGCAATTTTTTAAATTTTAATTTATTAACTTTTCATCAAGAATTCTATAGAACAAAGGTGATTTTTAACTTTTGCATGGATTTCCAAAGTTTAATGATATTTTATTTTTGACACTGTTTTTAATTTTCTAGCTCTCAATTCAAGACTTGGTTTTGGAAATCTGCAAAGATTTTATGTTTTCGTTGGAATTTGAATATAATATTTGTGAACCACAAAAACATGAAACAAAAAAGATTAAACCTCCTAATTACTGTGTTGTTAGATCATTTCCTTAGAAATAAATTGTTAACTTGGGTATTATAAAACCAAGCGGTATCGCAAATTATTACCTGTCGGCATTAAAAATGTTTACCTAATGTTGGAATATAGAAATGTTCATAAATTCTAAATCAACGTGGTGCTTAAAAACTATTCTTTATTAGACACTATCGGACGCCAATAACCATATCTTTCTTTCTTTGGCAAACTTCCCCACTTCCTCCTAGACAACCGGTGACATCCACCTGGCGCGACGCTGTCTTCGCTTGTGCATTGCGGCCAACGGTTCGCACGCGTCCGCACTCAACAACATGGCGGTGCTGGTCGCGCGCCAGAAGCAGTACCAAAAGGCCAAGTCCTACCTGCAGGCGGCCCGGACCGCGCTCCCCACCAGCGACGAGATCGGACACAACCTGAAGTTTATCGAAAATTTCCAATAAACCGGATCCTGCCGCGAGCGATCCCGGCGTCGGGTATCGATGTCATTTCGGGCGTTTCGCGCTAGATAAACATCGGCTACCCAGCAGCGATGCCCCACAAAATCCGCGTACGGCACGGCGCGACGGGAGATTTATGCTAAAAGTTTCATCACCTATGTCGACGGCGTGCACGCGCGCGCTCGCGCCAACACTCAATTCTTTCACCGGTTTTGGGGAGAACGGACACAAACTGTTGGCCAAAAAAAAGAAAGGAATTAAATTAATCCTCCCGAAGCAAAGCTACGACAAAATGGACGAAGGAAATAGTTCGCGCCTAACCGATTAAACTGGAGTTTTGGGGGGGTGAAGTTTTTGCCAACAAAAACCACGCTGCGCCCCATTTGAACTTTCCCCTCCAGCTTCGCCTGTGTCGTTGTCGAACACCTGGGACATTATTTTAAAATACGGATTCATAAATTTAAGATTTATTTTTAGTCCGTTGCTGGAATTGTCTCCTTTGGTTGCACATTTTTCCCTTCCCTTTGGTTATCCTTTTCTTTCAGAAACAAAGCACATAGACAAAAAAAGAAACGAGTTCTATCGAGTCAAGTTCATGCTGCGAAGTTAATGCTGTTCAGCCTTCGTGTCGAAGTGGGATTTAGATGTTTTCTTTTTCCTTCAACTATCGGCCGAACGAATAACGAACCGAGCTGTCCGCGTTCTGGTGTCTAGCTTTAATGCTGTCCTGCCCGGCGTGATTTGCCAAATCATTAGTCGACAGATTGTGGAACGGTGTCACGATCAAGATCGTTGTTTTTTGTCTTGTTAATGGTTGGTGGAAGGAGTGACTTCTGGTGCCAAAGAAAAGCCACAAAGTCGCCAAGAAAGAAGCAGAGAAATCGAGGTTTTTCGTGTTTTTTTATTTGTAAATTCAGAAATGACAATTATGTCTGGTTTGATTTAACATTGAACGACAAATTCAGTTTGTAAATTAAAAAAAATAGTTCAAACGATAAAATAATGTAACAATATACCAACAACATAAAATTCTGTATTGAAATTTCACCAAAATGCTTGACATAAACACGGAATTTATGATAAAAATTAAAATTACCCTACAGCACGCAATAAAAGTTATCTTTCAACCGAATCAAAAATAATCGTACGTCCTGGAAAACCCAAAAGAAGGAATATAATACACATACACGTGCAGATATATCAGTGACAGTTTTTTTAGCCTCCTTCCTATGCCAACGACACATCTTCGACGATCGACGAATCGATCCGATCCGATCGGCTGCTTCATCGCACTTCACAGATTTCTTTCCGAGTGGGAAACCTCGTGGTGGAAGGCAGTGAAATCAACGCGGAAAAAGAACATCTCTAACCTAAGGAAGATAAGAAGCAAAAAAAAAATGCTAAAGAACGAACGAACGACTCAAGAAATCAAATGCCATAATCAAAAATGAATCAGGCAGAACGAACGAAGAAGTAAGTTTCCTCGGCCGGTCGACGCGACGTCGAGCAGAACGCCGAAAATCGCCAAAGATAATTTATTAATGTGTTCTGATAGCAAATATGCGTCTGACAGCTTTCGACTGACACTCGATTCATAATGGCCGCACAGGCCGGGGAACGGGGAACCGATGGTAGAGGGTCCCGTGGAAGCGATGAGGTGTTCGGTTTTTCTTTCGTGTCTTTTTTGGCTTGTTTGTTTGCTTGGTTTTGTTTCCATCCACCCGGCAGTCCCCACGCTTCTCTCGTTTCGCGAAACCTTTCGCGATCCCGAACGCGATCGTGCGGCGAGCGAAGAATGAACGAAACATGGCCATCGAAATGGGAACCCTCGAACGAACGACGGCGTACGGGAAGATGTACCGAGGGTTCTCAGCTTGGCCAGCAGGGAAGCAGGGGGGTTACCAGGGGACAAGATCAATATTCGAGATAGAGCCCAGGTGCAAAACGTAACGCGTCCCGGAACAGATTGGAATGTATCAGATAAAGTTCTTTTTGGGGTTTTCAGTTTATTTTTTTCAGAAGGAAAGAAACCTTCGACTCATTTTCGGGATGGGATTGCGTAATGCCTCGGCAGTCTAGAATCCGAAAAACCGGTTTATATTAATTTGATTGTGTCTCGAAAAGGCAATTAGCTGGTTCCCAGAACTATGTCCTGTCTAGAGACGAATTTCATCATTTTAAGGAAATCAACTAAACAGAAAAAAGTAGTGTCTATTAAATATAAATGAAATGAAATAATATATATCATAGTGCAAGTCATCAGTTCAAATTCAAATTTTTAAATCGAAGTGAAAAACATTATTTCGTTTGTTTTAGAATCTTCGGAACATCCCATATGAAGCAAAAATTTAAACAAACACTTCAAGAACAAAATAATCAAAGTCCTCTATTAACAATGCAAAAATGTCCTGGTGATAGAACAAAACTGTTTGAAATTGAGAACAACAACAAAAGAAATTAGGTTCGACTGTATAACCCCCACACTGTATGAAAGGTTAATGTTGTCTATAAAATTAAAATAAAATAAAATATGATGAATTTCCTTTTTCTTGTGAGGTGAATTTAATTGATGGGATTTGAAAGACAATTTTATAAAAATTCTTTTGATCATAATCTTCTAATAATACCCATAGATCCCCCTTTTACCATCTGCTAGCGATGCTTACCCGATCTGTCGATTTGAATTGAAAGAAAACCAATGATGCGCAAAAGGGATCGCATATTTCGATACATCCACACGCTTTATGATGCCGTAACGTTCAGATTCCAACAGGACCGCAGAGCATCTGCAGATGCCTGACCTAAAATGGACACCGGTTGCACGTGCACGTTCCGATAACCTGCATCTGCTTGCCGGAGTATCGATCCGTATTATGATGGTAAGGAACGAGTCGGAAAAACACACAAGCAGCGCATATCGCAAGCAGGAGTCGATCGAAAGTATGCTACCGATCACGGAAATATAAACCTAAATTACACTACGAAAATGTGCGAATGCTTTCGCCGAGAAAGTGAAAAGGATCGGCGAATAGGAGAGCTTGGGCGCGGGAAAGGGATAGCCGAAGCCAAGCGTTGGTGATCGAAAATATTGATCAATTATAATTGCGTACAGATGGCCGATAAAAATAAAGGCAAGCGGATCGTCACCCCGTTGGGAGCAAGAAAGAGCGGGTGAGGAGTGGATGGTAATTTCACCACCCGACCCGATCAATGCCTCCCACTCCCACCGTGAGCTCCCAATGTCCTTCGTGCTTCGTGATCCTTCGCCGAAGAAAACGATCCTCGAAGCGATGCGCGTCACTTGGAAGGCCCTTTTAGGTTTTGCAACTCGTGGAAGGAAAGCCGGAATGGAATTTATCCTCCACCTTCCCTCACAACGCCTGCGACCGGTATTGTGTTCCCTCCGCACCCGGTAGGCTCTCGGCAGCGTGTATAATGTTATCAACAGCGTCCAGTGGAATTTATCATATTTTATTTATTTTATCAGCCCCCGTACCGAATGGCAATGGTTCGGGAGAACTGAACGTGAAAGCAAACGGATTCGCGAGGAACGTCGGTAGGAGGAGGCGAAGGACGGAAAGCAAGGAGCCGCAAGGGTTCGGAGGCATCCCGAAAGAATCTTCCCGTGGGGAGGTGGACTGTTATTGTGCTGCACGCTGCGTGTGATGCCGGCTGATAGGCCAGGTGTACGTGTGCGTGCTGGCACCGTCCGTGTGCAGCCCATCATCGCCATGGCGTGCCCGCATCGAGGTCAAAGACCCCGCGGGCAGCCACTCGCCGTCATCGTCGTCGTCGTCGTCGTCGTCGTCTTCGTCTTGGCCTACGGAGAGGACGAAAGCTGCGCCGGTTTTGCGCCTTTTGCGCGTCTGCCAAACAACACTCGCGGGCACACACACACACGTTTCCACGTTGGGTCCACTCTGTTTGACTCACGTCAAGCTCAATTTCCTGCCATCTCTTTCACATCGTTTATCCCCCTTTCCCCACGATCTTTAAATTTTTCTTACCTCAAGTGTTGTGCTCAGTGGTGTATCATCGGGTTTTCAAAATGTATGACACTGAACTACAAAATTCATAGGTTTTTAATATGTTTATTTTAACTTATTTTCAAAAGGTTGGAGAGTTATTAAATACTTTCATTTTCTTATGATATCTGAATTAAGTAAATACTGTATAAACAAACATATTTTGACGTGCCGAATAATTAGTAAATTGCAGATTTAATAAGCAAATAAGGACTCATAAGGATCGAAATAATCATTTCTTTTGGATACAAAATTTTCTGACATAAAGCAAAGCAGATCCCAAATTCTGATTGTTTTGGAGATTATAGAAAATGAGCTCCGTGCATAAGTATTTTCTACCAAAATAATATTTGAAAAACACAGTTTACAGTCAATAAATAGCACTTACAATAACAAAATAAATACCTGCGACATGAGAACAAATCACCAGTTGAAACCCGACGAGTAAATCCCCGTGGAAAATGGAGAATATTTTCCCCTTCGGTACAACACTGGAGGAGCTTTCGTGCCAGTTACTTTTCGCTCGCTGTTTTCCTTCCTTCCCCCCCGCCGGTTATCAGCTAACACGACCCATCGGTTCCATCGGGCAGCATCCCGAAATAAACGAAAATTGAAAGAAAAAAAAATGCAGAGATAAAACCATCCGAACCACCACCTTTCGAGTGGGATGTTGGGAGCAATAAAACGAAAAATCATCCCAAAAGGATGAAGCGAGAAAGCGCAAGGGACCAAGGGGATCAAGAGGGATAGCGATAGAGATGGCCATTGGGTTCGCCAAACAGTTCGCCACCATACGCGGGATGGACCAAAACTAAAGCTTGTTTTCATGGCGATGGCAAAATAAAAAAAAAAACAACTGATGCGAACGCGATTTCGCAACGCGGACTCACTTTTGCGCGGACTTTTGCGCGCCGTTTGGCACGCACGCACGCAGCCGGTTGCATGGCTTGCTTGGTTTTTCGGCTTTTTCTCCATGTTGTTTTTTCCCCATTTTCAATGCTACCCATTTTCAGGAGAACAGAAGCTCCTTTTTTTTATGCATTCTTTAGCGGTTGTGTTTTTTTTTTCTTGTCACTTTTGGATTCATCTTCACGATCACGTGTTTGAAGAGCATATGTTCGGCAGTGCCGATCCGGGCAAGGGTAGACAATTTCTTAGAAGATATTATTTAATCGGAGATACCAAAGGATATCGCCTTCCATTGAATCGTTAATATTTTCGCAGAATAAAGGAGAAATCATCGGTAGCCCGGCAAGCCATAAGGTTATGAGTTGAAAACCTTATCTTACCTCTTAAAAACATATCATTTTCAATCGAAAAATGTATGTATTCGCTGGAACGTTTGAAACTTTGAATTCTACAAGAAGCATAAAAATAGTTGAAGCATCAGTTTCGAGCGAAAGAAAAACAACACCTTCCCCAGCATCCTCACCACGCGCGCGCGAAGGATCGAAACGGTTCCCGAATCAACACCGTAACGCGCCGCTGGGCGGACAGTTTCGATGTCAACCAGTTATTTGCATATCTTCTCCATTTTCTTCGTCCACCATTTACATTTCGTGCATCCCCGAATTTTTCCCGAATTTCGCTACCACTTTCGTTGCCGAGCAGCAGCAAATTAAACTGGCGAAAAAGGGGAACCCGAAACGGGCAACAAAAACAAAACCATCCACACAACCTTTCTGACCCGGGGCCCGGCCCGATGGCATCGATGGTTGGCAAATAATGGGTTATATGAGCGCGATTCCATTTCAGAAATGTGACAACAAACCAAAAAGCACACCAATAAAAGAAACGTCACCCCGGTTACCGCGTTACGGTTGGATGCGCGCCCAACTGCTTGTGCCTTCCGCTGTGGTTTCTCGCTTGATTTTCCTCCCTCCGTTGTACCTGTTGTTGTGGTCGGGTGCAAGTGGGCGATATGTAAAACATAATCATCACCACGCACCCGATGCGCGCAGACGCGGATTGCTGATAACAACGCGAAACATAACGTGTATGGCGTGCCTCGCAACGTACGACATGGACGGGAAACCGACTATTACTGCTTGTTTAATTTAATAAGGAAATGTTTAATTACGAAGCCCTCTCGAGTGCTTTCCTTTCGGTGATGGTCGAATTGGCCGATGTTGTTCACACCATTCACGTGGTTTCTCGGTTTGCCTGTTCGTTTGAAACTCTGCGTCCTTAAGATAATGGTAACCTTGTTCTGTTCGGTTGAGAATTCTCACAAAATTTAATGTTTTGTGCTGTACAAAAAACTGTTTCCGATATTTAAATATACGAAATTTGAAAATATGTTCACTAAAGAGATCCTCGAGCCGAGTTTTACGATCCAGCAAAATTTCTTCACATATTTTCTTCATTTCAACTTAATTCAGTCCACTAATAGTGGTTGATTTCCATATCTTCACCCCGATGCACCCAATTCGCAAACCCCCTTCCGGTAAAAATGCGACCCTGAAGAAACCCGGAGGTCAACAGAACGAAGCGAACCCGCTGGCGAAACCACCTCCGAATAAAATTCGGCCCGGAAAAGCACTACTCCCCCCCCTTTTTCTTCGGCCGGGCAATTGCGTGAATGCACCGATTTGCAAACCCCGTAATTCGATATTTAAATTCGAAAGAAAGTTCCATCTTTCACACCGAACGCCGGAACGGGCGTTACGGACAGCAACTGCATCGCAATGGCAGCTGTAATTGTGACTGTTCAACTCTTCAAGCCATCAGCTTCCTTCTTCACCATCGTCGGGCATTCCTGCGGTGTGGCGAACATTCTTTGGCCAACCCCGGGGGAAGTGGGGGTTGGTATGCCTCCCTTTTCACCCTTCAGGATGTGTGTGCGTTTATTTTTATCATCCCTTCCTTTTTTCACCCGTATTCCCGCAAATAAATGAGGACAAGGATCGTGGTGCGATGGACACGAAGCGATGAACGCGCTAGCGAAAGGAATCCATCAGCAAACGCATCCCAAACCCTGCCGGAGGAGTCGTACCCTGACCCTGCGAGTTGCATCGTCCGCCGGGTCTAGATGCAGATGATCTTGCGCAAACGGATGCACTTTTTAGTGGAGCCAATAAACGAGAGAAATAAATGATAGTAAAAAAAAGAAACGAGAAAAAAGCACGTAAAAAGAGCAGACAGCGGCACATCCTTCGTGAACATCGCCAGGGCTACCGTTTTGGGACGGCGCACGGATGCGAACAATCCTTGGCCGATTATAGGACAAGAGTTATGGCTTTCGGCGACGGTAATCACAGTTATTAAATCGCGAAAGCGCACCATGATTGAAGTGTCAATTAGGTCGGCAAAGAGCTAGAGGAGAAGGGTAGGGTAAGGAGCTTTGTAGCGAGGAGAAGAGTTAGCGATTGGGGACGCTCGACGCCATTGCGTGCCGACGGTCCGTTGTCGTAAAGCTTCTCAAAACGATATCGTTACCGATTGAAGTAATGTAATCAATATTTTAAACATTACTCTTAATGCAGTCATAATTTATAAATCTCCTTCCCGCATTCCCGAGGCTGATGATGGTGGTTCGTTTTTGTTTTTCCATCCCGGCCCGATCGACCGATCGATCGATATTGATTACCCGATAACTTATTGCAAATTGAAAAATCATCGCACGATCGGTTCGCTACGTCGCGTCGCCTTTCCGTTCCCCGATACCGGGCGAAGCGCTTAAGCTCATAAAAGTAAATGCGAAGTAAATGCCCTTTTCGCGGAATATAGGACGCCAGCGAAAGGAAGCCCATCCGTTCTATCTTCCCTTTTATCGTATTTTAACCGTGTGTTTTATTTTATCCCCCCCACCTTTTGGCCGCGTCTACATCGAAACGCTTTTCGCAGACTAACTGGAGCCACCGGCCGGAGCGAGGCGTTAAGAGATGGCTTTAGCATCGAAATGCTTTTTGCCGGATATTTACAACTTCGGCCGCATTTAACGCATCCCGCGAGGTCTCCTCCGGGGCGGCCCCGAGAACAATGCCAATAAAATAAAGGGGTAAAGAATGTGGACGCGACGAAAAGAAAAAAAAGTAACATTAAGCAACTTCGAACCCTTAAAAGCCCCTCCACCAGAGAGGGATCGGATCGGTGGCCGGCACCAAAGCGCAGAGTGTGAAAAGCATTTAACGGTCCCGGCTTCCTTCGCGATCGCGATCGATTGCGATCAATGGACCGAACGGCGCGGCCCCCTTTCCTGCATTAAACTTCTCGCCGCTTTCCTTTGCTTTGGGTAAAATCGTTTCAATGTTGCAGGGCGACCATAAAACTCAAACTTCACGCCGATCCAACATTCCCGAAGACAGAGAGAGAGAGAGGCAGAGAGAGGCAGGGCCGGAGCCCACACCGGAGGGTGCCACATTCCTAATCGATCGCTTTCTGTGGCTCCGAAACCGGGACTCATTGTTGGTAATTTCGGTTTAATGTTGAATGGTAAAATCGCATTCCGACCGGATTGTCGTTCCGGCGTGAAACGGTGACGATCTTTTCGCACCGTACGTTTAGAGATCTTCCCTTCCGATATGTTTCCGTACTCAAACACATACACACACACACAAACATACCTGAATCGAAACAATTCCCCCACTGATTGGATTAACGTTTTCGGGGAGAGTTAGCCACGATCTCCCGAATACCGAATCGCGGAGGGTTCCCTGCTCGACGGATCATTGAAATCTTTTGATCGTCGGGCGTCACCAGCCCCGCGCCGCTTCTCCGAGCGATCGAACCTTAAACGTTTTCCCGCCGGTGACGGTGACCCAATTCCGTTCGAAACTCCCCTTCCCCGCTTCTCCCTCCCCGCTCCTTCCCAGTCACCTGCAGAAAGGCAGATTCCCCGCAACAGGAAGACAAAAACGACCCGGCGTTGTTTTCGTTCGGGGCGATGCAAATTCCATGCCGAAAATTCGTCGCCGTTCCATTTCCAAGGCTCGCCTTGTGGGGATGAACCGAAATGATCTAACAAACGCAAAAAACATTCGCCTAGCAGGAGGAAGGCGCGTTGGAGTCACATCGCCCGGATCGCGCTGAGAAATCTTCACCGACGTCCTTATCTTCACCTGATCGCGTGCCCGGGCGCGATCGATGCCCATTAGGAAATATTATAAATCAACAGCATCCGCCCGGGGGATCGGGGCAGAAAGGGGACACGGGATGCTTGTTGCTTTTTATTTGCTGCTCTTTTTCGCCCCTCCCCTTCCCTGTTCCGGAGGGACCGAAAAGATGGAAGGTGCCACCAACGGTAGCACGAAAAACATGAGATCGTACCGATTCGATAAGCGCGCGAGGCGAGCGCGCCGAGAAATTCACCGAAAAATATATGTGTGTATGCAAAAGCGAAAGATGCCCGGGGTGGAATATTTTCGATAACGAAACGTGACGCCAAGCCGGACGACTGGGCGGGAGGGTGGGAGGGAGTGAGAGGATGGTTTATCGAAGGACTATTTTCTGTAGAATGTTAATGGCAAATTTATACAGCGGCAATCCGGCCAGTGGAACTATGCGAGCTAGCCAATTGATGAGCGAGAATAAAGCCCAGATCGCCCCTATTGATAGGTGGCAAAAATATTACACTTTGCTGGGTCGCTGTTGTTTTTTTTTCTCCACCCCCCTCCCGTCCAAAGGCAAACCATTTCCGTCCAGCGACCCTTTTCCCTCTCGCCAACGGTTTCGATGGGTCGTTTCGGGCCGCGGTGACGCTGGACGCTTTATGATCGCCTCCGGGCATCAGAAAAAAAAACAAACGGTGTGCGTGTGCGCCAGCGTAGATTCCATCCTGCATTCCATCCTTGAACACTTTGGAAATAGCCTTCGGCACGCATCGTACCATTTCTCGTTCTCAATCAGCTCACGCGGTTAATCCCTCGCAACGGAATCATTTCCCATTCCCTGAGAGAAGGCTCCGGTGGAATGTGCTTCTATTTGAATATGCCTCACGATGCACTCTTGGCGCATTATGGCGTGGTGGAGTTCTGCATTCCATCGCAAAGGGCGAACCGCTTATTATTAGGTGTCAATTCATAGGAGCTTTTTTCCGCATGCCTGAGGATTTTTTTATTTTGAAGTGAAACTTTTAAAAGACTTAACCTTTGTTACATTCCCCAGAGAAGGCAAACGACGACTAATTTGTGTTATTAAAAACATATAAACTTCTATCAAACTCTATTTCACATTTGGAAATTAGTTGAAGAACAAACTTGCAATACGAATATAATCTTATAAGCTTGAAAACACATCCTGCTCGTCAGTCGAGTCTAGCAAAGCGGATTGTTGCACCTCTTCTTTGGGGAAGAAGACAAACAACACACATACCTGACAAATGACCCATGCACGACGTTCAAATTCCCTCCTAAGCTTCTCTGACATGTAGTATCCATTCCGTCGCTTTGTGTAAATCCTTCATTCAACGTTTACTCCAAAACTATCGGTCTGCGAAATTCTTTTAGCATTCTTTTTCTTTAAGTTTTGTGCTTCTCCCAAACATTATACCGTCTATGTTTGTTCCGACCCTTGAGCCGCGCTCCCCCTTCCCCCCCACGGCCGAGCATTAAATCCTTTCGCATTCCTTCGTCCCTCGCAACCGCAGCATCCGCCACAGGCAAGCATGCTCCGCCATCGCAGCAGGAACATCTTTCGTGTTGCTCACGCGTATCGTATTTTATTCGTATTTTTAGCCTTATCCTACATTTTTATACGATTTTTTCGTCCACCCCGTTCGTGCCAGAGTATCAGCAACATCTACCCCAAAAAAAAAGACTGAAACGATTAAAAAACAACATTTCTCGTTCCTACGATCTCGAAGCCATTCAACAATGTTGCGGTTCAGTTCGGATTGAATGTTTTCGTCCCCACCGTTTTTTTTTATTTCTTTCTCCCTTGGCTTCGCGATCGCGTCTCGCAGTCACGCAGGGGAAGAAAAACGGCGCAAAAGCCGCTTAACAGCGAGCCCCAGACGCGAGTCTAACTTTTGGGGACGATTTTTGACACGACCCCTCGGACTTCCAACCCAC
>KE525333.1:170703-182030 GCA_000441895.2 Anopheles sinensis
TAGAACAGGCAACGGTCCATCCATCTCAGCCGCAATTAGCATATTTGTTTATCGACTGCGTAAATGCGCGGCCACGGTCTGGAATTCCATCCCGTGAATGGCCCCCTCGGCTTTAGTTTGGCCCGCATTGGGCAAAGCAATTAACGAAAATGCACGCGAGCACGGCGGAGAACCGAACCGCGTCTGCTTTCGGGTGGGGGGGTGGAGGAAAATCGAACGGGGCTCATTATCCGAGGACCGAGGAAAACAAAACGCGCAAGCGTCGAGATGTTTGTCTGCAATTTGTGGCATTTTCAATTTCACCGTTTCGCTCCTCGTTTTTCCAATTACCGATTCGAGCCTATTCCTCCCTCACTCACCAGGCCGGGGGGGAGGTGGTCGAGCTTGTTGAGGTTTTTGAAATTTCCCTCTCATTTTCAGGTTCGTGAGTTTGAAGAATAATTCATCAACGAGCTTAACGTTGCTTTTTCTTGCTTCTAGTGGGGTTAAACCTCTCTCTTAATCCGTTGTTAAAATTCGAACCTTTGGGTTTTTTTTGCCATCCGACAAATTCCGGCATTATTCATACAGCTTACGTAATTTGGTTTAGTATTTTTTCCGTTTCGTTTGTACTTACTTCGGGTAGCGGAGGATTTTTATTTGCGTCCCAAAATAGTAACTGCCTGAAAATAATTTCCAACAGGTTTCGGTCGGTCGGGTTGGGTTTGCTTTTAAAAATACTCCCGGGATTACTCAGCCTGTTTAACAGAAGAAAAAAAGAAACTGGAAAGGACCTCGGACACTCGACCGTGGTGAAGAGAGTGGCCCCGTGCGGGTCAGCAAAACGTGGCTCCTTCCAGACCCGTCGCCCGTCGTCCTCCCGTCCGAAAACGGTCCCCAAACCGGTGGCGGTGGCGAGTTTGACGAGAGGAAAAACGGCTAAAAAAGGAAAACGACCACGTACGGATCGTGGTGGAAGCGATCGCCCCGGTACACCGCAACACCGACAACGGTGGCGATGGGTGGTGGTGGATGGTGGCGGTGATGACGGGTGGGGACGAAAAGAAAACTGGATATCGAACCACGAATCGAGAAAACCAGCCGAACTGGTTCGGTTTGCAGGTTTTGGTTCCGTTGCTCTCCCAAGGGGGGGAAGGTGTCGTGCCAAACGGGGGCCGGTGTGAGGGGGTTGTGGTGCGGACAAAAGGTGCGGTTGACACTGGGAGTTATGCCCGGGGAACACGAGGGGAGGATGCTGTGCTTGTGCGGCGTTGGGTGGAGATCGCAACATAACCACCACCTTGTGGCTGAAGCCTCGGTTCTGCGGGGATCTCGGGCAGGCGGCAGGAGGCTGGCCGGTGCACAAGGGTGCTTTTCTTTTCACCCTTTCCAACCCCTTGCCATTGGAGCAGCGACACGTGAGCCAAGCAGTGTCGATCGATTCCGCGTTCGCCACTCGCTCTTTGCTCTTTCATCGACGAAGGAAGGGTACTCCAAAGCCACCACCGGTTTCGGGCTCTTAGCCGAGGGTTTCATTCCAACATGGTTTGAACCTTCTCCGCCTTCCACACGATCCGCTCCCTTCATCCAAAGCCCAAAGTGGATGTGTTGGTACACCGCGAATGCCGTTTGGCTGCTGCGACTTCTGCATGGACTGGGGGGATCGTGAACAAATTTTATCACTCCGTTTTTCTCTACTGCTTGGTTCGTTCTCTCCCTCTCTCTCTCTCGCTTGATCCAACCACTTTTAACCTTTTGTCTCCAAGCCGTGCCGAGCCGCGGTGGTATGCTTGGTATGATGGAATTCCAATGTCACATAATTTTGCTCTCGTTGTTCCTCGATTCGGAGAAGTAATGTGTTTCATTTGTTTTATGTTTTTGCATGTGTGTGTGTGTGTGTGTGGTTTTATTTATTTGTGTGTGTTTTTTCCTTTCTTCTGTATACTTTACTCTTCCATACAATTTTTCTTCTCGTGATGCAGTTTGATTTTTCGCGCGAGAATTATTTTCCCAAATAGCAATCGACAGCTATGGAAGTTTTGCCTATTTGACAGGGGAATAAATGATGTTGTACAGCATTCAACAAAGAATTATAATATTAATTTTTTGGCCCATGTAGGCGTGGGAAATTTTCCGACACAAGATTTTTTACCATTCGTTCATATTTATTGGTTACCTTTTAAAAGTGATTGTTGAAAACCAACCCCAACCAGCTAAACCATCTGCACCCCTTCCCTGATCATCTGGTAGGGTTTCCCGGGGTTGATGATTCTCGACTGTGAGTATTCACAACCTCACGGCACTTTTCTGCTTTCCTGCGCAAAGCTATAGCACATTTTTCCAAACCATGTGTTTCGTAATCAAACCGCTCGTGCCACTGTCGAGACCACCACCGCGCGACCAATCTGCTTTTGCCTGCTTTTGCTGTCCAAGCACTTCGGCCCGCCGCTACGAGTCAGTCAGTTGGCCATAAAGCGGTGTGTGCATATTAGCATAATGCATTCGAGCCGCTTGCATGCATCGCGCTGCACCGGTGTTGTGTCTAACGTGTGAATCCTGAGCCACCGAACTGATCTGATCGAAGGAGAAGGGGTTAAAATTGTGCGGAAAAAAAGCTTATGCGGAAAAATAAACAACCGACGACTGTGTGGCAACTGAAGAAAATGTCAAGGGAGAAAAGAAAGCGATCGAAAATCGTCGCTCGTTCGCGTGTTTGTGCTTGACGTCACAATCTTCATTCGTTCGAGTGTTCGGAGCTCGAGGTTGAATGTTTCACTTACCTACCCCCCCCCCCCCCCCACCCCAACCTCCGAGGGGGAGGCTAGAAATTCCTGAACCACACCGTGTGTTTCCTAACATCCTACTCTTTTGCTTTTGTGCTGATAAAATGGTTTTTCTTCCATGGTTGTTTTGTACATGCGAAGCTTTTAGCTATAAAATAAAGTACAACAACTACCACTACCAGCCGGCGCCAGTGCAGGGAAAACAGCCAGCTGTCTAGCTGTAAAGAAAAGCAAGAACCTAGTGTGGGAAATGGCCTGCGAAAGCCCGTTTAGCAAAAAAAGGGAAAATGAAACCTTCGTCAAGAATGCACTAGAGTTTAGAATCGAAAAAAAACCCTCTGCTGACTCAACACACCCGGGAAATGTTTTCTACCGGCATGCACAGCTTGGACTTTGCATACGTCCTCGAACCTTTTGTGCAGTAAGGAAATTGTAAAAAAGAAAAACGAAAACTAAGCCACATTCCGATAACCGATGTGTAGTGAGGCAATAAAGCGCATCGCATCGCATTAAGGAATTGATGGTGATTGCTTGTGATATGTTTTATGGCACGTCCTACATTCGATAACACATCACCATAAACCTATCGATAAAACGACTGATTGTGAAGGAATGCTACTATTTAGCCTTCCAACGATTGATTCGGTATGATTTCGTTTATTTTTCGACAGCTCAACATCATGCGGCCAATTAAAAAGCAAAGAAGAATAATAGTTTAGCTTGAGCTACTTTAATGGAGCAAAAATTGGAACCTCAAAACTCGAGCTTCCCATATTTGTGGATCGGAAACACCCCTTTTTCCAATTTTCCCTTTGCCCAGCACATTTGATTCCGTGGCGGATGCTTGATAAATGTTTGACACTAATTTATTTCGATTTGAAAATTACACCATTTAGAGCGTCATTACGGCAGCATTCCGCTCCGGAACGTTCTGATGATGATGATGATGAAGGTGAAACATTTCTACAACGATGATCAGTTTCCTTCGGTTGTTCTTTTCCCCTTGCCGAGAAGAGGGTTGCACTCATTTCGGGACGCTTCCCGATTTCCCCCTTGAGCGAGACAGCGGAGATATTGGTTTGATTGCTTCCGAAAGGAAAAGAGGGGTTTCGAAGAATAGGCAGAAGAAATCTAAACGAACCAAAAACAAAAACTATCCTCAAGCTAACACTTTAATGAAAAACGAACGCAACGGAAGGAAAGAAGCGTCGCTAAACAAGTTTTCGGAGTTGATGACTGGAGAGAAGAAATAAGAATTAAAAATAATAAACGTTAGCTCAGAATTGCGTCTGCCATCGTCAGCCCGGAAACTGTCAGAATATTTTTCACCTTCGTCCCGGCTTCCCTTCCCCCTCGTACCCCCAGGTTGCGCAACACGCAAACCCACATTCCGTCGTGGTGAGGTGAAATTAATAAAATGTACCCTGCGGCCTTGTAACCATGCCATCCCTCCTGCGCGTCCAGAGCGATCCCCGACGTTTAGGTCGCGTTCCGGGAGGAAGGAATGGATGGAGGACGCCGGATCTTTTTTGCATGCTCCGGACCTCTAGAATTAACCAGAAGTCGTTCGGGTCCGAAAACGGTGGAAGTGAAATGAATAATGAACGCGGTTTTGTGGCTGCATCACGGCTGGACGTTGGAGATGCCCCGGAGGGACGAATTCAACAGAGTTTCCATAAGTGAAAAAAATGAAGAAGAAAAAAAACACACGCTCAGGAGGCAACATAGCGACGAAGCAAAGAAAAAAAACAAGCTCAAGAACCAGAGATCGAACGGACTGGTGGAAAAGGTAGACGATAAGCCGGAGGAACGAGCTTCCTGTGGTTGCCCGAGGCACCAAAACCGCAACCAGACCGAACGGGGAGTCTGCAGCCAATTCTGAGTGGACGTTTTCGTTTCTTCCACTCCCTTCATTAGGACTCTGCGCACCCCAGAACCTTCGTTCTCCTTCCGTTTGCCCCAAATTGGCCCAGAATGGCACGTTCGAAGCCATCGCATGTAGGGCGTTCAGAATTTTAAATGATACTCTCATTCGCCAGCGGTTGTGGTTTGATTTGATTTTCTTAATTTGGCTGCATATTAAACCATCAAAAAATAATTCGCAACCGGATCGGACGGGTTGGGGGGGAAAGTCCAACCCAAAAAGGGAAAAGGATCACCGATGAATGATTCAGGCATTAGAATTCGGCGAATCACTGATAATTGGTAGGCCAGATAAATGATTCACCCGAGTGCGACGAAATGGGTCTCACAATCGTGGGTTGGTATCGTAAAGATTTCGTGGAATGATCAGTTTTATGTCTCTCTCAATGATTCCTTGCTTAGGCTTCATCATCGCTTGGTCTGGCGGAATGTGTTGTGGCACATTGTCAGCGAATATTTGCACACAAATGGAATCGACTTCAGTCCGTCAAATGGTCGGCTATTTACTTTTATTACTCATCGCAAAAATATGGTCATGTTCCGGCTCAATGACAAAACGAAAGGCCCCGTTCCGGTGGCACCAAATCGATCGATCGATGGCGCTAATTTCTATTTCGAGCATGTGGGAAATTCCATCACGACGATCCATTGTTTTGCGTCGTCTAGGACATGCGTTTAGTTCATATAATATTTTCTTTTCTCATTCACGACGCATCCTCGTGGTCACCTTTCGTGACAGTTTGGGCACAACATGCCGAACGGTGTCAAAGCGTGCCAAAGGGTACGTGAACAATGGCACGCCATCATCGATCGATGGCCCAGGCCGGTGCCTGGGTTTCGCAATCAACCCTTCTCCCCGCCTGTTCGAGGGGCTGGTGAATCCCAACAGGCGCTGAGTGAAATACCTAATCATCGATGTTTGCGCAGTAAGTAGTCCACCCATAGAGTGCTGTACGATTAAATTGCGCACAAGGTTGGAACACTTCAAAACCTCGCTCGCTCGGTTGAATGGGTGCGAAAAACTCGGTGGAATGAAGTGTCGCTCGCTTCTTCCTTAAAATTCCACCTATGTCTTGCAACTCACCGGAAAGAGCAAACCACCGTCGCGAGGCACCGCACCGAGAACACGTGTTCGGCGTCTTACTTCCGTTCGGCCATTTTTTCCTCCCTCGAACCGGTAGCCCCGGGAACAATGGAGTCCGATCATCAGTGAAGCGTAGCCTTTCTTTTTTCTTTTCACATGCATTAGCATAGGCGGATAAGAAATGCAAAAGCATATCAGCATAACAACGAGCGGCGCGAACAAGCATAACATAGTAGGCCAATCGGGGTTCGATCGTGGTGTAAGACATTTTTTCCCACGAACCCAAAATGAGGAAAGCCAACAGCGATGTGTGGTTGATTGTGTTTTCTTTTCTTTTCGCCATGTTCCCTTTTCCACCCTACACCCCGCGTGTGCTACCGAAACGTTCCCGCCTCCTTAACGACAGGGCAGGGTTTTAATTAACCAACCCCGCGCGGTCAGTTCCAGTTCGGTTTGGGGGTTGCGGTTTCGTTGAAGATCCTGAAATCGCCGCCGGGACTTGGGGTAGGAAGAAGGCATTTCAATGATAAAATTTTAATTAATTCCTATCCCCTTCCGAAATCGATCATTGCCGGTCCGGCAGATGGCTGCAGGACTATCCGGGGTCCGAGACCAGGAGTTTCGATCGCAGCGGCGGAAGGAACAAGCGGACGGACTGCGGTTGTTTTGTATGTTTTTATTGTTTTTACGGAGCCACACTCCGCCGTTGCCTTGCGTAAGGGCGCGCGTAAGGAGTTAGCGAAGGAAAAATTCAAATTCAGTAAACGACACCGACAAACTTGACGATAGCCAGTGCCAGACTGACCGCTGCGGCGATAAAACGATTAATGAAGATTTCTCATTAAATTAAGTATAGTACGCTGTCTGTTGCTGTTTGCTTCTTGGGCGCGGGGCGGGACGAGAGAGTGGCGGCCATTAATCGAGAACACAGCAGAGAAAATCCCAAACAAATTACGTTTCCGTTAATTAAAGTTGTTTTCATGCTGCGCAGCCGTTCGCCGTTGCTGTCAGGCTGCAAGCTCATTGCCATTCTCCCAATTATGATCGCTACCAACGACGCACATTTGAATCCAAAACAGGATTTTCCACATAAACGAAAACGGGCAACCAACCGAAATGAATGGAATCGTGCATGTGTGTGTATGTGTGTGTTTATTGCTCCGTTTGTTGAACAAATAAAAGACAGCAAACAACAAACGAAACATCGTCCCGACCGGACACGGACACCGAAGAGGCACGGCGACGTTTTCAGATGTCGCTGCCAAAATAAAATAACACACGAACCACAAAAAAAACAGACCCGGCCGATAGTGAAATCCGATTTGTGGGTTTATCGGCATTAAAATTTTTAATTAAAATATATGTTTCACCCCACATTTCCCGGCAGACATGGGTTCGCGCGCGCTCGAACGAGGGGACACACTCGGTCGAACGGTCGATTGGCCCGGTTCGTCGCTTATCTTTGGCCCGTTTTGCTGGGCTCGTACTTTTCCAAATCATGGCGCCAGCGATAAATTAGTTCGCGACAGATGGCGTTTACGACAAACGACCAGCGGCCGGGCGGAGTGGACGAATAATAAATGAATGATTCCAAAGCCCCATCGATAGAGGAGGCTTTGGAAAAGAGCAGCGAAAAAGGGGAGGGTGTCTGACGGCTGTTGAGGTGCGTTCATTTCATCTCCACGCTCACCTTCTCCACTCGAAGGTGGGAGGGGGGGGGGGGACTAGGGTTGCCGAGAAGGCAGGTGAAACACGGCCGGGGCGCGTTACGTCGCATCGAGAGCCACAACATTCGAGTGCCTCTCGAAGCCGTTCGGCTAATGACGGTGCTTATAACTACGTCGTGCGATTGTGTGGAATGTGTGGCCGCCGGCACATTCACGCACCTTTCGGCCGACCACTTGGCGACGGTGACGCCAACCAGAATTAACAGCCTCTCCGAGCCGTGGTTACGTGGTCCATCACGAAATCCACCCTGGGTTTGATTAAAAGGCTCCTTGAGAAAGAATGCGGTGTTTTCCATGTCGCCGAGGAATGTCAAAGGATTCAACCGAGCTTGTTGGCAAACTGTTTCGAAACCAACAAGGTTTCACCATTGGAGTTTCACACAGCTGAGGTCGTGGGGTCGTTGGTTCGCAATCCAAGCGCTGTAGATCGTAAATCCAGCAGAAAAGGATACAGTTTTTCGTATCCACTCCTCAACGTTGTTATTTTATTAAAGAAAATCCGATTTCAAATTCATTACATAAAATGAGATGTACATCTCACTTGTTACTTCTATTATAACTGTTTCAATAATTATTAATAAAACGTGCTCTTTTAAAGTAAGATTTGAGTATACCGATTCAACATTTAATGATGATCATTTTCATCATTTTTTTGAAATTTAACATTTAATTCTTTGGTTTATTTTATCATATTTACATGCCCAATGAACTCATCCGAATGCTTTTTAGTAAAGCAGTTGTAATTGTTCAAAAATTGCACCTCTAAAAACTACTAGAAGAAGTTTAAAAATTTAGACACAGTACAATCGTGCCCAAACTGTGGTTCGTGCCACTGAACCATTCCTCTTTAGCGCGCCTGGCAAATAATTCACCATTTTTCCGGGTGACCGATGGGCCATTAAAATCAAACATCTATCCACCTCCGACTCCGGCTAAATATCACCATTGATATGGTCAGGATCTCCGACGTTATAAATTACTATCACTGTTGATAATTCTCTCGAACGTTAGTGTTGGATCGTGACGTCGGCTGCGTTTGTCCAGCTGGTACCGAGCCTTTCCATTTAAGCCGTTCCACACGCGAAGCCGATCGGCGCCAATGTTGCAAAAGTCACCAAATATTTGCGGAATGCCTGCCTGGGCCGATGGGTTGACCGATTCCTCTCTATCTCTCTCTCTCCTCCGACGCTGCCTTCCGACCTCTTCACCCTCGAATAGCACTGATTTTTCATCCCCGCGAATCTGGGGTTCTTCTTTGTACACCATTTTTTGTACGTTCACCCAGAGGCGGTTGACCATAGGATGACCTTTTCTCCACCCCAAAGCCACCGCCACAGCGTAGTGGAAGGCAGGGCGGTTCAGCTAGGGACAAGTTTCCTGAGTGATAAATTCTCCACGACACCGTGTACCGCTACTTTGGCGTCGCCATCTTACCTTCCGTGGTGGCCGTAGAGTAGAAGCCCCGCGCGGATGGAAAGCTTTAATCGCCCATTGAGCAACGAACTCCTCCCCCACCATCCCTCCCGGCATCGCCGACTCGCGGCAGCATAGCGTGGCATATTTAGCGTCGCCATCGCGAACGGCCACTTTATCAAGCGCTGGCGTGCGCGCCCGGCATGGTCGCGTGATTGGGCCATAAAAATTCTTTCACCCCGTTTTTGCATGACCAAACCCCGTTTCTCGCACGTTGCCAGCCCACGGCCCCATCCATCTGTGCCTCCTCGGCGTCTCGCGTATCAGCCGTGTCAGCTAGTTTTATTTTTAACTTTTTCAATGTTGTCCTCTTATATTTCTTCTTTCTCTCGCTCGCTATTTTAAGCAAACCCGGACGGTCCGGCTTTGGGCATTGCGGTGCGGTATGTAGTATTTGCGCAATGGGTTTGCCCTTTTGCTAGGTGGCCAACCCTCCCCGCTCCCCACCCACCATCCACAACTCACACCCAAACGCAGGCGTTTGTTTGTGTACGTTACGAAACGATCGACACCGGGCGTTAGGAATGCGATGGTCAAGAATTTACCAGCGAACCGATAGCATGCGCGATATTCGTTTGCCAATTCGTTTACCCTGAACCATCCCTTCCCGAATGCAAATTCCGTAGCCAATGTGCCTTCGGTTGCGGTCGTTTATCTGCCCGGTTTTATCGCTGCTCTTCCCGGGCAGAAGCGAAGGTAGCATACTCGAGCCCGCCACCCTTCGTGGTTCTGGGTTCGGGTTTCCGTTATCGTTAAGGCATGCGATGATAATGTGTCGTTGACTTTATGAACATTCCATCGGTTGGCGATGGATACGCGATTGGTGATTTGACCGCTGACGGGCTTAGGAAAGGAATCCGACGATCAAAAGAAAAAAGAAACGACACACTTGGGTGAGCTTCCACCACAGCCACACCGTTGCAACATTGCTCTCCTGTTGCATCACGAGCCACATACGGTGCCCCCGCATTGCCTCCGAACTTCTTGTCTCACCCGGGGAGGAGGTCATTCAACGCACTTTATCGTTTATCTTTATGGCGTGTGACAAGGCGCCGTCCAACCAGGAGACCAGTTATGCTCCGTATGCCACCTTTGAAGTGTCGACCACCCTGACCGACCGTTGGAATTTGAGTGCGTCGCGTGGAGTAAAGCGAGGCCAAAGTCCATATCTTACGTTAGGGAAGAGATAACTTACCCAAGATTAATTGAATGCACAAAATTTGATAGATTCCTCAAGAATTGTAGTGCTACACACGACAAGAACTGAATACTCATTAGAACAAATAACTGAACATAGTTTTTTTATTAAAAACTTGTTGAACTTGATTTGCTCAAATTGAAGGGTACAGCAAGTTTAAGCTTTTATCTCAATGAAACAAAATCGTTTTTTAAATCTATTTGTATGTGTTTTTTATACACCTTTAAATCTAACCGAAAGGCATACGGCTTGTTAACATTTTTAAATATTTCGTTGTTGTTTTGAATACCCTTTAATAGTTCCACATTTTTTCTAATATGGAATCATGAAAGTAAGGGAAACTCAAACATAAAACCAAAAATAAAACGTTGTTTAGAATCCTCCAAGTTTAGTTGCTAATCACTTTTGTCGCACGCTTAATGACATTTCCTTCGCGGGTGCATTAAACGATGTATTTGCGAGCCAAGGGCGCAAGCCAACGAGTCGAAACCCGGTGTTGGGTGCACTGACTCACACACCTCGCCTTCCGATAGTGCAAAGACGCCACGGTGGCCCATATGTGTTCCAAGGGCTTTTACTGGGGCGATGATCACCAGCGTTTGCCTTCGTCAGCTGCAGCTGGGTCTTGCTAACCCAGGAAAGGAATGATTCAATGCACAAACCCACAAACACATACATACACATGCACAAAGGTACACTTGGAAGCAATGGAAGCGCGAAAGCGCAAACCAAAACCAGAAATGTGAGCGACCGGAAAGGTATGCTCTCAGAGACCCCGAACCATGATGATGGCAACGATGATGATGGGGATGACGATGACGGTGATGATGGCCACTGATGGGGCAGGGAAAAAAGGGACTAGCAATCCGCGCTTTGCCGGAGATAACGTTGCCTACCCGTTCCGGTTCCAACGCTGCGCATTCCACGAAACTCACAACTCCGCGACGTCCTTTAGCGCATGGCACAAAAGGCTCGCTGTTGGACGGGGTCTTTGCGCCATCGTCAAGGCACCGGACTGCCTGCCTCTCTGTCTGTCGACTTCGCGTTGCCAGCTTCTCTTTCACTTCCCGCTTGCTCAAACCGAGGGGGGTTGGTTTAACCGTAAAGTCGTTGGCTTTCGATTTTTATCGTCTATCATTTCCTATTCCGTGGAATGTGCG
>KE525333.1:201572-206572 GCA_000441895.2 Anopheles sinensis
TATTTTTTTGTCTTTTGTTTTAATGTTTCGTCCGTCTGGCCAGGCGTACCGGAATGCGTATTCTTGCCCAGGTTTTGCGTGTACGCTATGAGCCTCATTTCTGGTGCCTTTCTCCTTTCCGTGATCGGGCCGGGATGACGACAACGGCTCAACATCATCTCTCCTCGTTCGGGGTCTTAGTTTAGTTTAGTTATTTTGAGACTATTTTTCCCTCCCGTTTCGACGTTCAAGGTTTTCTTCTCGCTTGTTACGTGTCGCACCCACCATCACGTCCTAGTTGTTGGCGAGGGTTTCTTTTTTTCTTTCATTAATTTATAACTCAACTTTTTCTTCTCTTTCTCTCCTCTTACCCATTTCCAGATTATTGGGAACGCCGCAGCCACGCACACTCTACTTCCTAGTCGAAGCAAAAAGTCGCGTACGCGAAGTGTACGCACAAACATGCCATCACTTCTCGAAGCAAGGCATGCTGGACACGGAGCTGTTCGGTCTGGCCGTACTAATAGGTAAGTTCGGAGCGTTGGGAACTTTTGAGAGGGGATTCGAGGGGGGGTGGGCCGCCTGCCGGGCACAGCGATAATTAATCGTTTCCCGGGCTCCACCGATCGGGTCCAGAACGGAACGGTTGCCATTAGGGAATGGGAAGGGAAAAATGTAATGTAAAGTCCTCCCATCCCAACCTGATGGACGCAATCGGGGCGTCGATCGAGGGGAGCAAAACGGGAGTGTCCAGCAGATCCCGGCATCGGTTGGCCATCGCGAGGAAATGGGCTAGTGTATGTATGTGTTTTTTTCCTTCTATCCACGAGCACATTCCATGCCAACACTATCGCCAACGGGCTCACGATCGCACCGGGACGCACATTCCGACGCTCGTCGGTGGCGGGCTGCTGGATGACGATCTCCTGGCGGCAGTTTAGCGATTTTACAAGCGGCAATCTCCGCTGGTGGGAGTGGTTGTTTTCGGGTTTTGGGGTTCGATCCAAAAGGCATTGTTTCGATGCCGAGCTAAAATGTGGGGGAAAACAAACCAACACTTGATCGAAATCGATTCGACAACGGGCCGCAGCCGTCCTTCTGCCTTCGCGATGTCATAAAATTTGATATCTCGCGCCGCCATTAATTAAAATCTCGAAAGCAGCCACCGGCTTCGGCGCGCTACCGCTCTACCTTGCCACGTCAGATGTGTTTCGGAATATAAAACTCCCGAAACAACCCAGCTTTTAAACACAAAAAATCTCCCCTTTTAATTCCCCTCGAACCAAACGGGAAGGAGTTTCAAATGAAATGTAAATGAATTCAATTGAACTCCAATTGTCTATTTAATTTCCATTTGAAAAACCCAAACAAAAGTCGATGGAAAAATTCGATTAGGAAACAAATTGAAAATGGCGCAAAAAGTGTTGACTCATTATTAAATACTTTTTGGAAGAGGAAAGGAAGCGAGCGGGAAACCTCTCATGAAATGTTCAGTGAATTTTTAAAAGCCACATCTGCCATGAACGGCAAACAATAGGACCCGTGTGCAGTGTTATGGAAAGCCACTAGGGAAATGAAAACCCCCGAAAATAAAATGCAAATGTAAAAGAAATCTTTTCCAATCGAACGACGAGTTGTGTCCCGCTAGGACCAACTGCTGCCGGGTGCCCGAAATGGGCACACAAATTAAAACGCTGCGCAAAGAATCTCCCGCGGCCAGATCCGCCAGAACGAGCGTCTCCCGAGCAGACCGGCCAGTGAAAGACGGCCGGAGAAAACGGAAGAGCCTCCAAGAAGGAGGATCGGTACCGAGAGGTGCAAGGGAAGATCGAAACGATCGCGCTTTGTGGCACACACACACACGGATCACATCACCGTACAGCATCTCCTCGTCCCTCATCCCGAACCATCGAGCGGGTCGACGACGCAGCTACCTGAATTACTGAAACACGCGTCCTATGTCTTGCGGAGCCTACAAAAATGAAATTCCTCGTGGCCCTTTTTTTCTTGGCTCTTTTTTCTGCCTCTTCCCGTTTTATCCTGCCCCTTCGCCTTATTATTCGCGCCCGCTCCTCTCACCCGCTTCACCCTTGCTAGTCTTTCTCTTTCGCGCGCGCTTTTATTTTTAGTTTTTCGTTGCTTGCGTTGTCCTTTTCCACGGACGACGATCGCGGATCTATCCTTCTCCGTGTGTTGCTGAAGAAGACGAACAAAAAGAAAAGAGCTTCACCACCTTACCTTCCCGTTCGTTCGCCGCATCGCGTGAAATCGTATCCCAGCATCCCCCGAGCGCTCGATCCCTTGCCATAAACTTTGCAACAGCAGCATGGCCAACATCGTCATCTGCATACCTTTGAGGTATCGTAAAAAAAAATCCCCCCTTACCTTTCTTCTGTACCTGGGCGTGTGGCTGTGTGTGCAGCTTCGTACACACAATAACATCGTAATCTTCCTTTAACCTACCTCCGGCGCACCCGCGGCACCTTCGCAGCATCCTCCCTTTTCGAAAATGTTGCTGATGCTGCTGCCGTTAATGTCCCGAAGCAGGTTTCCTGTCCATGACGACGACGACGACGACGACGACCACGACACAACAGCGCGTCGTTTTCTCTTTCGTGCTCAGTAGGCGATCATCGCAGTGTGCTTTCGCAGTTTGTGTTTTGTTTTGTTTTTCCTTCCTATTTTCCTCCTCCTTCGCGCTGTTTTTCTCCTTCCTTCTCACTTTACTTCTTTTTCGTTTGATTCTGCTCGATCGATCTCATTTTAAGCCTCCTTGGCTTTGGTCTGCTGCTGCTGAACCCTTCGCGTGCTCCATTGCGTTTGTCTCGTGTTAAGTTTTCTTTTATAATTATTCCTCGCTTCCCTACCCGGTGGTTTATACAGGGATGAAGCTTTTTATTGGCATGTTTTTCGGTTTTCTTTTTTAAAACCATCAGCCATTTCATTGCTTTCGTAAACGAATTGTATAAATTTAATTTAATATTAGACATCTATCGTCGGATGAATAGGCAGATAAAAAAATACATTTCCTATTTTATCCAGCGCGACAAATTTTAGAACTATTCCCTCCCGGTCGTAAACCCACCGAAAGATCCATCAAACGAGTGCCGTAACGATTACGATTTGAGAACCGAAGATAACGTTTTTGAATATTCAAATAGAATTCCCTTTAGCGCGGCTCCAAGTGTATTCGAGTCCGTGTGTTTGTGTGTGTTTGTTGGTGGAAATTCTTCTTGATGTTCCACCACCCCATTCCAACCCACTAGAGATGCCGATTCGGTCCGAGGAGGGAGTTTTCGTGTCCCTCCGTGTGTAATACCTTCGCACCATTATGCAAATCGGGGTACACACAAAATTTCTGCGCCTTGGTCCCTTGAAAAAACTTCGAAAAAAAAGCCAATTTAAAGCCGAAACAACCCACCCTATCACCACACCACCCTATCACCACACCACCCTCTGAAGGGTGGCTGCGGGTGAAGGATGACCGCCTGCCTGCTTTTATGCCTTTATTTATAGTGTTTCGTTTTATTTCGCTGACTTTGAGTTCTTTTCTTTTCTTTTTGCTTTGGTAAGATAAAACAAACAGCGATGGATAGAGAGAAAGAGAGCTGGAGGGAGAAAAAAGTGACACAGGAAACAGGCTGAATTTAAAGCTGTCGCAGAAAGGAACATACAAACCGAAAAACCCTTTGGCTGCGAGTCAATTGTTGAAACGAACGAAACGCGAACCGAACCAACCAGGACGCGTTTGGGGGAGGCGAAGGGGCGAAAGAATGAAAATCCGATTTACATAATCGATTTGTATTTGTCATCATCAATTTTGCTTTTGGACATTGATTTTTTCATTCTTTCGCTCGTTCAAATCTGTGTCCCCCGCTCCATTACCCTTGGCATGACTTGTTCGCTACAGACAGGACGAAAAACTGCACCAAACTAACGTCTGATGGTTGGGATTTTGTTTGGTTTTCGTGCGCGCTTCCCGTTTGTGCTCGCATCGATGTCTTTTGAATGATAGCGCTTCAAATAAGCTCCCAACTCTATCCCGATTTGCTCAAGTCGACGGCGAGGTGAAATAATCGAACATGTTTTACCTCAAACATTTATTTCCAGCCACCAAAGAAATGCGGCCATCTTGGTGCTGCCTGCCCAACATTAGACCGCAGTTTCGTTGAACTACTTATTCGGCCTTTCCCCCACGCGACTGGCCAAAGTGTGGCGTGAAAGATATTCGTGCAACACGTGACCGTAGCGGCCCGATCGCACCTCCAGCAAAATGGCTGCCACCATCGCACGCCATCGTTACCGAGCCCTCTCCCCTACCTTAGGAAGCTTTGGGGGAAACTCCCTCGGTAGTGTTTGGGTTAAAAGACGCTTAATTTTAGTAGTGTAGTGTAGTTTTGTTTTGCCTTCCATCTTCCGATCGGCGAAGGTGAGAGCTTCAACGGTGAGGGGAATTTAAAAGTTGGCAGACGGCGGCAAAGACGAAGAAGATGATGATGATGACGATCACGACGACGACGACGACGACGACGACGACGACGACGAGTGGAGCTCTTGACTTTCTGCGGCATGCGGCATCTGTTTTTCTCCGCGCTTTCGATCGGTTCGCCGATCGCATAACTTCCTCTGAGTCGTCCACTGCTCGGCTTCGTCGGTCTCGCGAAGAGGTCTCGCGCTGTAAAACTGGAATTTCCTACCCTCCCGTCACACCCTACTTCACGAGCGAGTGTCGCATTCCCGACCCCCACCCACTTCCCGACCCCTCCCTACTCGGTTTTTCTTGTGTTTGGGATTCATTCAGAGCCGGTTGATCCGAATTCCAGCGTATTCGCTGCATCGCTCGCTGGCCACACCAACCCCAACCAGATTCCGCTGCTGGATCTCCCATAGGCCCCCCTCTCTCCACCACCTTTCCTTGGTCACCCCGAGCGGCGGCGGGGACGCGAATTCATTCCGATGAGCGATTCGATTCGATTCCAGCTCGATCGTGGGTTCGCCGGCCGGTTGTATGGGTGCGGATT
>KE525333.1:211572-214634 GCA_000441895.2 Anopheles sinensis
ACGGAGATGCCGAAGCCTCCACAGCATCGTACCGCTTGCGTTCTGCTGCCCGTAATCAAACCTCGACAGTACCATCCACCACCTCCACCGACGATGCCACGTCAGCCACCTCCTCCACCACCGCCCCACTTACAGGCCACGGTCTACACGAGTCAGCTGGCCCGATCCCAGATCGAACTGTTCCAGAGGCAAATGTTCAGCGACGTCGACTACGTGATCTACCCGATCCAGGACCCCTCGATCAGCCAGCAGGAGTACCTCGACGCCAAGCAGGGTTCCATCTTGGCCGCGATGGCCCAGAGTCCACCTCCACCGCCCTACCTAGCCTACCACACGGTTCGGGCGCACAATCGCAGCTGGGACGCGTGCAAAAACCATGCCATCTACCGCAGCACGCCGTACCTCTCGATGGCGCTGTCCTCCAACTCGCGCTACGCCTCCACGCAGAACCTTTCCGACACGTACGTCCAGCTGCCCGGTGCCTACTCGCCCCTCTACAGCCCGTCGGTGGCAAGTCTCTGCTCGTCGTACGATCCACCACCCCCGCCACCGTTGCGCCCTCGGCCACTCGCCTCCTCCAAGGCATCGAACGGACACGGAGTACCGCTGACGGCCAGTGTCGGAGGCTCCCCGGCCCTGTTCGCCCGCTCCCGTTCGGACGACAACATTCTCAATTCGGTCGAAAGCACACCGAAGATACGCCGGCATCCACCGCCACCTCCACCACCGCCGTACGAGAGCAAGAAAGCCATCCGGAAGCCACCACTTCCGTTGCCCTTACCGACGCCAACGCCACCCCCACCGACGCCGGCACATACCGCCGGCATGCTAGCCATGAAGCCACCGGCTGCCATCCCCCCGCCATCACAACCATCGTTCATTAACCCCGAACGACCACCGGAAGGTAAGGGTCCACCTCACTTGAATAAACGGTGGGATAAGTACTAATTCCTTTTTCGTTTTTTTTGTTTTGCAGTGCCCGCTAAACCGACACCACCGAAACCAAGTGGACCGAGTGCAAAGCTGCAGGCGCAGATGAAGAAGCAGTACCCGGACTTTGACCTCAGCACGCTGACGGGGTCCAGTTCGAGCGCTGGCGCAACCGATCGTACCTCGATCGACATCAAAACGTTGCGCGAGAAGAGCAAACATCTCGATCTGCCCCTCATCTCGGCCCTCATGCACGATCAGTCGCTGCTGAAGCAAACGCGTGCCTTCGTCATGCCGAAGCATCCGAAGCAGACGAACGGCAATGGGACGCGTCTGGCGAACGGAACTGCCGGATCGAATGGACCATTGGCGACGGTCACTTCCACCGCCACGATGAATGGCGATTCAACCCCGGGTGTTACCAATGGAGGTAGTGGTGGTGGTGTTGGTGGAGGTTCACCACCGGGAGCCAATCAACCCGGTAACAACAACAGCCAGTCACCCAAAGCCAAGTACCCGGTGTCGGGTCTCTCGACGACGCAACTGGCAAAACCGCGCAAAACGTCCGCCAGCCATCGGCATCCGAACGATAAGCTACCGCCGCTCCCGGGACAGACGGGGCCGACGGCCGAGGGCAACAACTACGTCATGGACCCAACGCCGACGCCGATCAAGCAGAAGAGCTTCAGCTCATCACAACCCAGTGCCTAGGGAGGAGGAAGGAAGCCGATCAGGACCCTTCTCCGGTTCCCTTTTCCCAAACGTTCCACTACCAACCCACCGACCGATCCGGAACCAGGACGGATTCCCGCTGTCCCTCCGTCTCCGTACCCTGTGGCTGAGGACTTAGGAACCAGCAGCTGAATCCTTTTTCCTTTCTTTCTCCAATCGGAAGTACAGTATTTTAGTATTTATTTTACCCTCCACATCGTTCCATTCAACCATACACATCGTTCTTATTCCGTACCGACTTGGGGCGTGCTCTCTCCCACTTGTTTCTCTTCTTCCAATCTCTTATTTTCCTTCTTTTTGGATTATTTTAGAGGACGATAATGATATTAAACGCGATCGTGTTATTATTCAACACGCAAAACTATACATAAATTTCCTTAAAAGGACACAAGCGGGGGAACAAGCAAGGTAGAAACATACTAAGAGGTAGCCGCAAGGTAAAAACATACACGGTGAGACGGAGGTGAAGTAGAGTAAAGGTGAAACCGTTTAAACAAGCAAAGGTTAAGCAAACGAGAAGGAAAAAGCACGTGCGCGCGCACGCGCCCGGCAAAATATCGTAAAATTACTCAGGATTATTAAAAACTCGTTTTCCTTCCTCGTGCAAAACACAAACGGCAACAGGAGTAGAACTGATTGTACGTTTATTTTTCTTTCGTTTTTATAAAACTATTATCGGTAGTATTTTAACTATGTACTGTGTAAATAAGTCGACCGCGAAAGTGGGTGAAAAAGGTAGAACTTAGTAGTATAAGCAGGGTAAGCAGCAGAGTACGAAGCAGCCGAAGGTGCCAAGTTAGTATCATCGGAACAATAAAGAGGATAGAAAAGGGGCAAAACAAAGGCGCGCACATATAAGGACTAGCAACATTAAAATCTAAAACAAAACAACAACAACAACAAAAAACAATGGAGAACAAGACTAATTCGCTCGTAACGAGAGGCCGGTGGATCTGATGTCTTTACTAATCAGATTGAGGGGAACACGGAAAAGGAATTGAAAAGAATTGTTTAAAATCCATTCGATTATTTCGGCTGAAAAAAAAGATACGTACGTCGCCATAGCGGGAGCAGATGTTGAAAAGAAAACATTAAAGTTTCCTACACTCACCACTAACCAGCACGCATGTTAACAGTTTTTCTTTAGGAAAGTCTTAAACCATTCCTTTCTAATCAAAACAAACTAACAATTTTTTATGGAAACCCTCTAAATTTAACAAAAAAAAGGTAATTTAATGTTACAAAAAGAAACTACACGTGCGTAAGCAAAAATGGCAACAAAATACTATTTCGGTTTTAAGATACCGTTAAGAAAGGATGAAAATTTGGATGAAAAAAAATTTGAAAAAAATGGTGAAAAATAGGTTTTTGGAATTTTGTTGAAATTCGGTTTATTCTCT
>KE525333.1:219598-235897 GCA_000441895.2 Anopheles sinensis
GTGATTCATTTTTTCTCTATTTCCCTGATGTCGCAGCAGGAGGGAAGATGCTATTTTTCTCACTAGTTACCACGTAACGATGTCTCACACAGGTTGGAATAGTTTCTTTCTCCTCACACCGTAAGACGTTTCACCACCAACCCTGCGAACAAACACATTCAATCACTACCGATAAGGGTGTTAAGCAGTCGATATGCGATAGCGAAATTTCGTCAGAATTTATCAACGGCATTAGCTACGTCGTAATACACTGCCAAACTGGTTCACGGTGACGGTCGACTGACGGGAGCTATTCTGACGTCGCACCACACTGTCGTATCTGTATCGTATCGCCGTACCAGTTCGCGAACGAATCACATAAGCCGCCCTCGGTAAATTCTCGCGGGAAACGCAAAGCAATTAGCTTCTATTAGCGCCAATCAATCGCCTGCCTTTGCTCTGCCTTTCGGAGGATGCCGTTGCCAGTGACAACGGGTTGTCTGTGACGATGGTTACGGGAAGTCTTCTTCCCTGCAAACAACGGCTGCCCGATTTAGACTTCTTTCATCCAACGAACCGCATCACAAATATGTCACAAATAATGACCTTCGCCGTACTCGTGAAAAACGGCAACTGCACGGGGGTACACGGGAAAATTGATATTTTCACCTCGCGCGTAGAGAAAATCTGACAGAACGCATATGTTGCGAAGCCAGCACGTGGTTGCGCATGCGCGACAAACGCGGGAAAATATCCCACAATATGGGTGTGAATTAAAACTCCCATTTTTCGAAGAGGCCAGTGATTGTTGGCTGTTAAAAAATTTAGAATATTTTTTTAAATAATATTAAAATATAAACAAAAAATGTGTACGAAACACTAACTTTCAATAATATTTCGAATAATATTGTATTTTTCTTGATTTTAAGAACTAACATGGCTATGGTTGGTAAAAGAGAAGTGAACAAAAAGTTAGCTTAAATTTTGGGGAGATAACATTTTGAAGTAAAAAATTATAAAACAATTTGTTTCATCAACAACTATTATCTAATCATTGTTACAGTTATAGTGAAAAAAAACCTTTGTGCTCCAAAAGATAACGCTTTTCTGAAAATACGTACTTTTTCTTAGGTTCACTGACCTTCTAATCAGCAATATCAAGGACAAAGTCATTTACTTTATCATTTCGATCGCTTTCTATTCCACCACTCGTTGAAATGTTACATCGACTGCCATCCCATGCAAACAACGAGTCCCTGTCCGATCGGGAATGATCACTAACCGTATCACTGGCTCATTTTATTACGATCATTGCAGCTCTCACGCGTGTGAATGATTCCCTGAATTGCGCCTAGCTGGCATGTTTACTTTATTACTTTTATTAACTCCGGTTTGCGCTTAAAGCATCAACATCATATATTTTTCCAAACACAAAGTGACAAAACAAATGTTGTGAAATAGATGTAATTTTGATTTGTTGACATAATAAACCGGTGATCATGATCACGCAAGTGTTTTTGCTTCGAGTTTTGGCATCCGAAAATTTAACCGCCTTGAACCGATCCACCATCGCCGTGAGCAAGCATAAGTACGATGATAACCTGCGTCCATGCAGTTCAGCAGATTAGCTGTCGTCCAAAAAAGTACCGACCATCGGCAGGGACTAACGGCTATTACGGGATAATCCAACGTTCTTTAGGCCTTTTGAAGCATCCTCTTGAACCGACTACGTAGCGTTCACACCGAGATTGTACGGTTGGCATTTGCGGACTCTCTGCTAGAGTTACAGGAGGGTCCGGCTTTCGCGAAAAAACGATCGTCACGCCACGATCCTCCCGAAGGCTTATCAGGATGAGTAGCTGATTGTTTCTCTATGGCTGGCTCGATCGGCTTCGTGTTTGATAGTGCATATGGCTGCTACAGACCCCCAATCAAACCGATCGGGCAGTCAAATCCGGAGTGTTGAACGTACCGTTACGGTATTTCGCGGAGCACTTTACAAAACTTATAGGCTGGAAGTTTACGGCGAGGTTGTTTCCATAAAATAATTAATCAGTGTCCGTTCCTACCGTATAGTCCAGCCGGGGCGATTGGAAAAACGAAAATTCAATGTAGCCACCTCGTGGAACAACATATAAAATTTTGTAGAGCAACAGTTTTGTAGGTGAAAACGTAATTGTACCCAAAGAAAGAAGCAAACGGAAGCTCCACCAAAAGAAGACCGTGTCAAAAGTGTGTGGTTTTCAGCCCTCTGGAGATTACTGGAACCAAAAAAGTGAGACTCAGTGAAAAACGTCGGGTCTCGGGCCAACCGGTGAAGTTGCAAACTTTAGAGTAGCGGACGAGTTCTGAAAGCTGCTCGAGAATGCTAGTGCTCAAATACGACACGTTCGACTCGATACCCTTTATAGACAGTTCATGACACTGAGTCCGGCTCAGTAAAGCCCAAGTTTCGCAGCTCCAAATTTCCATCCTTGTGGTAAGTTCGAAACGTTACTTGTGTTTCAAAAAACTAGTAAAATTGTTCGATGGCGTGATTGGTCAGCCCAGTGAGAAGTGATTTGAAGACGGTTATTTTTTATTTCCGCTGCAAGTAAGCAAATATTCGCTTCGAATTGAATCGCAATTACTCGCGCTTATCAGCACGCGCAGGCTCACGGAGGTTATCCCTTAAGGCGAGCAAACGGGATTGCATCTACAATTGCACGACAGAATAAAGCTTTCGCAACATACTTTTGCTGGAATTAAGTGATTTTTCACGTGGTTCCCGTGTGAATTTTAAACTGTCTGAGCTATGTTTTATACTCGAAATGTTTTAATTTAAGATAGTGACCCTCAGCACGGACTTCGATCGAATGAATCCGTTAGAATCGAGTTGTAAATTGTCATACATATTACGTCAAAGGAACCGAATCTTTGACGAGATATATACGAAAATTGACATCTCGATTCGAACGAACTTATTCGATCAAAGTCCGTGCTAGTGTCCGATACATGAACAGCTCCAAACCACATCATGTGTAGACTGATTAATGCGTGGTCTAGTCCTGACACGCAAATTGCAGGCTCCGTTTGAGGCCTTCCAGAACTTTCAAAAATAGAATGAACTATCAAAACAACACATGCCAAAATCTTCCTAACTCCGCTCTCTTCTACCGATGATCGTATTTTTTCCGGAACGTCTCGAACACCAAGGAGACGATGCTCTAATCAGTAAATATATTTGCGTAAATGACCCCACCGGAAAGGGAGAGGTCATGCCGCAAGCCGAAAACTTCCTTCAATACCTACGCCGAAGGCAGTACCGATTGTTCTGGGAGCAAACAAAAACAAAACTGTGTATGAAGCCCTCGGCAACACACACCTCTCCCGGTATCTGTCGTATCAGTTAAAGATCGTCTGGGTACGCCATGTGCGTTGGAGAAGGGAGCGAAAGCAGGAAGCGACAGCCACATTATGCGGGGTCCGTCGTGGCAAAGAAACAAGGATGCTGTTATCAACTACAACGCAAGTCACATGTAGATCGGCCAAGTTCTTGGCGAATGTTCCTCGAAGGCGCGCTACTACTACCACCACCGGATCGCGGCGAGCATTCCGTGTAGCATTAATCACGAGGAAGCATGTAAAACCCCAAACCGACTATCAATATGTAAACGCTGCGTATAGTCCAGTTCCGCTGATAATCTGTCCAGTTTGTTTTGCTCATTGCTCTGCTTCGTTCCGTTTTAATGCCTTCTTTACGCGATTCGCACGATGTTTTTCTTTTTCTTCCAGATCGCCGCCCAACATCCTCAGGCTGATCGCGATTGAACTGTTGTACTATCGAAGTACTACTACTACTACTAACAAGCGGAGTGCGGCAACATCTTCGCTGAATCTTCCGCACAATCAAACTGCCAACGAAACTGTGAACTCATCGATTGAACCACCATATTTTTCCCCGCAAACGTTTTACCCTTCCCCCGTAGATTACACCCAATCTCCCTGCATATCCTTACTCTAAGTGTCTTTACTCTACTCTCGCCAACTTTCACGTGCACGTGAACTCTTTTACCGAACCCATTTTCCCAGTCAGCATCTCGAGGAGACGATGGCTTTGGACTTTGCTGCCGGTTGCTTAGGCGGTAAGTGTTACTCCCTCCCAAAGGGACGCATGTGATCGTACCTAGCGCACGTGCATTAGACATAAGTTCAACAAGCGCACCCATTCCGACCAAGCGTGATGTTCACGTTTCCGTCGAGCGACTTTGATAACTCCGGTGGCCCGTTTTAACATCGTACCATTTTTCGGAAACCCTCCGCATTGATTTCCGACCGAAACTACACAAACAAAGCCAATCAGGAGCCGACGGAGACGTCGACCGTAATCACATCGGAACCGGGATAGGTCAACCGGTGCTATCGCCGGTGCTAGCTGATGATGATAATGGGAGAAGAAACTTTTTCCCCGTCCCCAGAGCCGATGGCGGGTCCCGGGGTTTCGATTAAGAACGCGCAAGCCCCCTTTCGGTTTACTTATCACTTTCACCAAACCGGATCATTAACAACGGACAAACAGGCGAATCCGTTATTTATGCTTCATGATGATAACCCTCCCTCCAACCCCCCATGGAGGTGGCTTGACAACGTGGCGTTGATCGGTCGAAGTTTGTCAACATCCCGCCATCTTTAATTGGCTCGTCCCCGAAGCACCGTTGAGGTTTAAAATCCAAAGCAATTGCAGCTGTTGCAAAACACCTTCCATAATCGTCCCATAACCTACCTAATCTTATCATCCGATTCGGTTATCTTATCTTCGATCTGATTATCAGCGACGCCCCTAAACGCCCCGTTTCCCTCCCGCAGGTTGCGCCGGTGTGCTCGTCGGATTCCCGTTCGACACGGTTAAGGTCCACCTGCAGACGCAAAACCACCAAAATCCACTGTACCGCGGTACGTACGACTGCTTCCGGAAGATCGTCGTCCGCGAGGGTATCCATGGGCTGTACCGGGGCATGTCCAGCCCGATGGCGGGCGTCGCCGTGGTGAACGCGATCGTGTTCGGTGTGTACGGCAACATCCAGCGGCGTACGTCCGATCCGAACTCGCTGATGTCACACTTCGCCGCCGGTACGGCCGCTGGGTTGGCCCAGAGTTTCGTCTGCTCCCCGATGGAACTGATCAAAACGAGACTGCAGCTGCAGGATAACCTTCCGAAGGCGGCACAGCGATTCAGTGGGCCGCTGGACTGTACCCGGCATATCTGGCGCCGGGAAGGCTTCCGAGGGATCTTCCGAGGGCTGGGCATAACGGCAGCTCGTGATATGCCAGGTAGGAAGCATAATTCCCTTTTTATGCCCTCAAACGATCTAACGCGTTCGTTATCCTACAGGTTTCTCCAGCTACTTCGTGGCCTACGAGTACATGGTGCGGGCGGTGGCAAACCCTTCACCGTTTGTCATCCTCATGGCCGGTGGACTGGCAGGAACGTTCTCCTGGCTGGTGACGTTCCCCATGGACGTCGTGAAGTCTCGCCTCCAAGCGGATGGAATCTCCGGCAAGCCGCAATACAGCGGATTGGTGGACTGTGTCAAAAAGAGTTACGCCGCCGAGGGCCTCTCGTTCCTGTCGCGCGGTCTCGCCTCCACCCTCCTACGTGCCTTCCCTATGAACGCCGTCTGTTTCCTTGTTGTCTCCTACACGATGAAATTCTTCGACGATCCGAAGCTGAGCGTAGTCGAACTCGGAGCCACGACATCCATCGAGCCCCCGTCGCTACTAATCGCGTCCGTTCAGCAGCACCAACAGCAACAACCTCTCGTAGCGGCCGTAACCATGCCGTCCGGTCACAAGCGAACACCAGACCATCACCTCGACCTGCAGCACATCAAACAGAACACCTACCGGTTCCTGCGCTCACTCGGTGCGTTCAGTGAAGCGGTCTGCTGCGCCGAAATGGGTGAACTAACGGACGACCTGTACGACCATATGCCGGAAGAGAGCACCCAGTACTACGCCAAGCTGAACGAATATCTGCTCACCAACGACGAGGAAGACACCAGCAATCGGTACCCGTTCTTGGGCGACTAAACAGCAGGAGGGGCCCCGTTGTCCCCGGGCCGCCTTTGGCCACCAAAGAAGACTCGTGTACAAAGCAACCCACTAGGCTAACATACTGCGCATCGGTACGAAGCAAGAAATGTGTAAAAATATATGTTTATTTAATGCCACACACACGCACGAAACTCCAATCTTCCACACGAATCAATCTTATCCTGTGCACGTCCGCCAAGTTCCTTCACTTCAACGACTGAAGAATCTTATTGAGGTTAAACTTTTGCACGGGAAAGTCCTGCTGAAGCGTTTCCACCACCGCCACGATGTTCTCGTTCACCTCCCGCTGACGCTGCAAGTCCGCTTGGATGAGTATTTCGTTGCGAAACTTTGGCAGTTGCTGCGCGTTTGCGAGGGCCCGATAGCGCCGTGCACGGTACTGATGGCGAACGATGTAGTCCAAGTTTTCCTGCTTCAACAGTGACGCCTGTTCCGTTTCCGCCCGAATCAAGTTCGTCTGCAGCTTTTCCTCCTCGATCTGGTGCTTCTTGTTTTCAATCTCGGCCTGCAGCAGCTTCTGGGCCGTATCGATCTCGATTAGGCTCTTTTCCGCCTGGGAAATTTCCTGTGAAATGGATGGATTAATACGGGAAGTATTTTTTTTTTTTTTTTTTTGAAGGGTGTGTCACGTTGACGTCACTTACCGAAAACACGACCTTCATTTTGTTTTTCAACTCATTGATCTTGTGCTGCATGGTGGAGCGGGTCTTGAACTTTCCCCCAAACACCTTCTCCCGCGCGTTGACCGACTCGAAGATGTTTTCCCGGTGCTGCACCGTGTTCTCCAGGTCGTGTACCAGCTTCTCCTGCAGGCGCTTCAGCTGCCCAAAGCGAACCTGCATACGATGAATTTCCGCCTTCATGATACCGATCTCGCTGTTTTGCGTCGTTTCCTCGTCGCGAAACTTTTTCGCCTCGGCCGACATTTTACACTTCGTTTCCCAGGACAGTGCCTCGCGATGCTTCTCCAGGACCTCTTGCTTGCACTCGTCGATCTCCTTGCCGAGGTCCTTCAGTTCCTGCTCCAGATTCAGCACCGCCATCTCGGCTTCCCGCAGCCGTTCCGTCGCCTGATGGTGCGCCACCTCGCACTCCTGTTCCTCCTTCTCGTGCACCCGGCGCGTCTTGAACAGATCCAGGCTGGCGTTATCGAGCCGAGTGTTGAGAGCCGCTAACGAGCGCACAATCTCCCGGTTTTCATTCATCACCTCCTCGAGCTGGGCCTCGATCTTGATCGCTTTCTGTTCCGCCAGCAGCAGCTCTGGGGGGGAAGAAAGGACGAGGGGTAAGACAATCGCAAAACACGCACACTTGCACATCCGAATACTTACTCTTTCTGGAGTAATTGATGTCATCCAGCTGCTGCGAACGTTTCTCCGATAACGCTTTTACGCTCGATTGTAGCTTCAACCATGACGCTTCGGCCTCCTTGATCTTACCGTCGATCTCGACGATGTCTTGCTGGACGTCGAGCAGCTTCAGCTCGTCCGGATTCATCTCCTGACCGCCCGCTTTGGAGATCAACTGCTCCAGTTCGCGGTTCAGCGTGTCTATTTTGCGCAGCTTCACCGCGATTGTTTCCTTTACCAGCTTTATTTCTTCGTTGAACTTGTTCGCTTCCGCGTCCATTTTGTCGTGCTCTTCCTACAAGAAAGGGGGGTTTTTAAATAATCCACAACAAATACCGTCCATAGGTGTGCCGACTTACCTTTGCCTCCTTAAGAACTTCCTTGGAGTTTTCTACGATCGCACGCCATTTTTCCAACTCCAACAGCACCTCTGACAGCTGATTCTCCGTGCTCGTCATCGAGATGTCAAGCTCGTCCCGCTTTTCTTTCGTATTCTGCAGCAGCTTTCCTTGCGACTGTCCCGCCTTGTCGGTGGTCAGCTGATCCTGCAGCAGTTCCAGAATCTGTTCCTCCAGCTCGAACTTCTTGCGGTTCTGCTTCTCCAGCGTTTGCCGCAGAGATTTCAGGTGATTCTCGATCAGCAAACCTTCCTGCTGCGCTTTCAGTATGTCCGCTTCCGTTTGCTCCAGAATCAGGGCGTAGTGGTCGAGATCCCGTTTCAGCTTGTCCTCGTCCTCCTGCTCTTTGCGCACCTGCTTCTCCAGCGAAAAGATGTCACCCTGGATGCGGTTCTTAAAACCGGCCAACTTTTCGTTCTGCTCCATCTCCTTCGCGGCCGCCTTCTTGGTGATTTCCGTTTTGCTTCGGATCACTTTATGCTCCTCGTAGATCGATTCCAGTTCGTCCTTGGTCTTCACCAGCACCCGGTCGCGTTGCTGAATGGCCACTATTACTTCACCCCACGCCTGCGATACACGCTTGTGCTCGTGCTGCAACGCCTCGAGGTCGGAATTGGCGTCGGCAAGGCTGCGGCATATCGTCTCCCGTTTTTCATCCTGCTCCTTGATTTGATCCTCGATCGCTTCCAGCTCGTGTTCCTTCCGTTTGACCTCGTTGTCGAGGTTGAGCACGAGCAAATCCATCTTCCGTTTCTCGTCGGCCGCAACGAGACGATCTTTCGCGTCCTTACTAGCGACCCGTTTCGCCACCGCAATCTCGTCCTTGATCTCCTGTGCCCATTTGGCGAACTCACTCTCCAGCACGGTCAGATTTTCCAGCTCCATCAGGTGCTCCTTGTGGATACGGTTAAACTCCTTCATCGTCACCATTTGCTCCTCGTACTCCTTCCGGTACTTGGCAGCTTGCTTTTCTTCCTCCTGGCGCCGAATGGAGAGTTCCAAAATTTCCTTACCGTAAATTTCGAGCAGCTCCTTCTGGTTGTCGATTTCCTCCTGCAAATCGTACAGCTCTGCACCGACCTCTTCCGATTCCTTTTCGTTTTGCTCCAGACGATGGTTCAGCTCGGCCACTTCCTCCTCCAGCTGATCTTTAACCTTCACCAGGTGGGCCTTCAGAGCCGCCTGGAATCTTTCCAACAGCGGATGATCCGTTTCTAGCACACCGACCCGGTCGGCGATGGATTCGTTAAAAGCATCCGCCTGGACGCTGATACTATTTTGATCACCTTCTGGATTCATTTTTCCTGATGTCCAATTTCGATGTCAACCCTTCGGCGAAGCTGCAAATTCTATGCGTCGGTGATAAATAACGATGCGAAGCGGTTACTATGACCACGCGGTAACGTCACGAGGCAATTTATTCAATGTTTGAAAAAGGTTTTTCCATTTCCCCTTCGTTTTCCTGTTTATGACAGTTATTTGAATCGAGCGTTAACAGGACTGATTCCTAGGTTCGGGTCGGACCCATATAAAACACAAACTGGATTTTAAAAATGCTTCATTTCAAAATCTTAACAAAAAGATTAGATTCCGGTTCGAATACATTTGAGAATATGAAATTCTACTAAAACCTGGTTTTCTTTTTTTGAATTCTTAATACAATGGCCAGTGAATCACATACTTTACGAGATCGGAACGGACTTATGTTTCCCTTCGAATGGCACACCACTCTAGCCACAAACACGAAGCCAATTGTAAACAAACCGCGGTCCCATCAGTAATCGAATTAATTTACCTCTACGCTGCATCTTTCGGAAATTGTGAACATTTTCCCCTCAAAACAATGGATTACAACATTAGCCGACTTTGCCGTATTTGTCTGGAAGAAGGAGTTTTCACGTCCATCTTCAGCACCGAGCTGGTAGCGATGGCTCCCGCAAACATGTTGGTAATGTGTGCGAACATAAAGGTAAGAAGGGATAAAGGTGTTTTTCCGGGTGTAAAAATGTTTTGCCCGACGGAATCCCTAATACAACGCTCATTTGTAGGTGTCCAAAAACGATGGCCTTCCCAGCACCATCTGCAATAACTGCATGTACCGGTTAGGTGTTGCATTTCATCTCAAGCAGCAGTGTGAAAATTCCGACATGAGACTTCGCCAGTACATCGGACTCATGACCGGTGTGTACAGCAATGTGCTGGATAAAGAAACGATGACCGAGGAATCGTGGCTTCTAGCCGGGTCGGAGGAGAAGGGGGATGGCCAGAAAAGTTCCAAAAAGTAAGTGCATACTCGTAACGTTATGTTTAGATAAGTAGTAATACCCTTCCATTATTTTTCGGTTAGAAAATATGGTAGTAGAAAACGATACAAACCTAAACTGCCTGAAGAGCGGAAAAAACGAGGGCCGAAACCGATGCCCAAAATTCCTCAGACGTGCTACCAATGCCACAAAACCTTCAAATGTGCTGCCCAGTTACAAATGCATTTACGGTAGGTTGTAATACGGTTTAATATTTCTACTTTCTGCGCGTGTGTTTGATTGATTGCCTAAACTTTTCCCACAGAACACATTCTGGTGAGAAACCATTCGCCTGCAATTACTGTACCCGCCGGTTTGCCCAGAAGCACAATCTCTCAATACACATCCGGACGCACACCGGCGAACGGCCGTATCAGTGCGAAATCTGCAGCAAACAGTTTTCGGCCCTGGGTAACTTTCAGGCGCACAAGAAAATTCACACCAACGAACGCGACCACGTTTGCCCGTCGTGCAACAAAGGTTTCATCACGTCCGGTGACCTGACGCGGCACATGATCTCCCATTCCGGCATCAAGAACTACCACTGTGATATCTGCGCCAAAAGCTTCAGCCGCAATCGTGACATGGTGGCGCACAAGCGTAAAATTCATCTCAATGATCGATCGAACGAAAGCTATAAATGTCCCGAGTGCCACAAGGTGTTCGCCACGGTCGACACGCTTAACGGGCACATGCGAATCCACGGACCGGTGGTACCGTCCAGCTCGATTGCGGTCGTTCCTCCGGGGGTTCTGCTACCGCCTCACCAGCCCCAGATACAAACGCCAATCGCTCTAGCGGCCCATGGATTAGGTTCCAGTTCGCTCGGAGTGGGGTTGGGAATGCTACCACATCCATCATCACACCCGACGCATCCTCCACCGCCTCCACCACCACAACCAGCCTATCATCACAGCCAAATGCATCCGGCGCAACGATTGCACCCGTATTGATGAACGGTTCCCAACGATGTCATCAGTTTCATCACAAAAAGCATTACATTACGTTACGTTTGTATTTATTTACGCATTTAAATAAACATAGGTTTCCTTTTACTTTCATTCCTCTCGATGTTGGCTTATTTTTTGAGAATCTCTATATTTTTATAATAACTAGCATGTCTTAGACGGTGCGTTTAAACTTACGAATCAAAACGATGGTTCTTCACGGAAAGCGTTAACAAATGGGAGAGTTGTGATACTGTTTTTTGTGGAATTAATAAACATCATTCGACGTGCCGTAAGGGAACAATCTATTAAAACTGTGACAAAAATAATCCCGTTTGCAAACGATTTTAATAACGACCTGTTCTGTCTCACTTTCAATCATTCACTCACAATGTACGTTATGGAATATGTGTCCGGTGTACTTCCAAAACATGTCGGGAGAGTTTAAATTTTAATTTGAAAACGATTTCTGATCGTTAAAAACTAGCAAGCCATGAGCTAGAATTACAATAATTTGGCCTGATTTAGTTGTTTTAAAGTAAAATTGATTACATACGTGCTTTATTTGACCTGTACACCACAGAAAATCCAACGAACTTTGTTGTTGAATCATAATTCTCTCCCGTCGTAAAGGAGACCCATTTTCAGCGGTCACATGTTTCGAGCGCAAACCACTCTGCCGGTTACTGAATGGCAAATCTTCCCATTCAAAACTACAATTTCCAAACAAACAACGTTCCCGTACATGAGTGGCTTAACGTTTCATTAATAAAGGCTGCAACAACACACCGGCCAATTGCCGACCGGAGCCCGTAAATCGGGGTTAATTCATCCTCCTGCATACGTCGTGTGTCGTGGGTGGTTGGTGGCACGCGCGTGATAGAACAGACTAAACATGCCGCCAACCTCCCCCGGCGAGCGGAGTTCATGGAAACCGACCCTGTGGGACGGCGGTTTAACGCTGGCAACGGGGGCGTTTAATTGGTAGTTTAAGCTAACTATAGTTTCGAATGGCAACGTGCTGTGGGCAATTTATGCAGGATGGCTAAACCCACACGCTTATCACAAATTGTGTGCCTGATTACAACCGACATACAGCATTCGAGTACAATACTTTTTCTCTTCGGTTTGCGTGTTTGATTTTTCCCCCATTTCATGTACTTTACACAGCGGTTTATGGTTTATATAAGGAAAGGTTCCTTTGGAAGATACAACATTTCTGTTTCACTTTGGCAATTACAAATATTAACAATTGTTTCTGTCTAACCTACCTGAACGCGCGTCTATGTGAACAACTATCGTAACGTACAAATACTTTTCGAAGGCTTCCGTACCTGTCTACAACTTTTCCTATCAATGGCACAATATCTTCTTTTAAATATTAACGGATAATTTCACATATGCTCATCTCACGAATTCCCTTTTAGTACTTGGCCTTCCGATAGATTTCTTCTTCATTTTCTACTTCGAATAAAAACCTATGTTTATTATATGTCGAGCTATATGAACGCAACTCGTAGCACGGGATTGGCTACCTTTTCTTTCATTATTGTGATCCGATGAAAGCAAAACGTTCCACTTTAAAGAAACATTTCGAATTAATTTCATGCCTACGGACCATTGACTAGCAGATTCGTCTAATTTTGTACTGCAATTTAACTAATAGTTCCTTGTTGAGTAATTATTATTCTTCCCTTGACGCTGACTTTCCTGTTCTTTTCTAGCTTTTTCAATTGGCCAAAAGCTAATTTTTACTTTGCCAACCTGTGTTCTTACTCATCCCAAAGAGGTATTCTCCTTCTAGCATCCCTATTTTTCCCGTATTTCTTCCAAAGACGTAACGAGAACATGTGTCCATAATAAAGAGTTGGTTTGTCATGTGTTTACGTTCAGAAAACGGCATGTTGGTTGTTTTGTAAGAGACAAGTGCTACCTGCCGGATTCCACGTGAGGGGATGAACTTTTAATTTAATTACATCTAGCTAATTGGCACAAAGTGGACGTAGGGACTTAAGAAACTAGCACATCCTCCTAGAAAAATGTTCACATCTGCATAGAGTTGGGAAGGCGGAACAGAGGCTAATGACGGTGGTATGTTGGTCCGAGATCCTGTTTCCGGTTTCTTTGGCGTGTGCGTGAGTTATGGTGTGTGTGTGTTTGCGGGCGCTCTGGAATTGGTTACAACTAGACACTAGATAGGTAGCGGTATGCTGGAACGGGGGAGAGTGTGTCTCCTTGTTGGAAAATAAAACGGGCCTCGTCGCGTGCTTCACAACCGATGCAACACCGACCCGTGCGCGTACTTGTACATCTTCACCAGCAGCGGATAGTGGATGTTCTCGTCGTAGCCCTCGGACAGCTTCAGCTCGAGATGCCGGGCCCAGATGGCTTCGTTGTAGCACTGCAGCAGCTCGTAGTGGAAACCTCGGGCGACGCATTCGTCCAGAAATTGGCTGAGCGTGTGGCCTCGCCGTGGCGCCGTGATGAGTGCGACACCTTCGTCGGCCAGCAGCATCCAGATAGCGTCGATCAGCTGCGATCGGGACTCGTCAAAGAACAGGCAGTCGGCGGACAGGATGAACTGGTACCGGTGGTCACCGGGCTGGGGACCCAGAACCCCCGTCTGCTCCCACTTCAGCACGGACGACTTGATCGTGCAGTTAAACTTGTTCAGCACGAGCGACTTGCGGACGTTCTCCACCGACAGCTCGTTCCCGTCGGTCACGTGCACGAACGCCGGTTGGCCGTACTTGGCCAGCACTAACCCGGCCAGGCACGTCATGCCGCCACCGAGCTCTAGCACCCGCGTTCCCTCGAACTGTGCCAAGCGGGAGAGTATGTAGTACGCCAGCGCCTCCTCCGAGGGCCACACGCAGATGTTGCCCGTGTTGTTGAACCCGATCAGCTCGCTCGCCGTCCAGGGCCGTTCCGGGCCGATCAGCCGTATCTTCAACCGGTACCGATCGTACAACCGGTAGACGTACACGTTCTCATCCTTCTCGTCGCCCGCCCGGTCCGCCTCGATTAGGTTGAACTTGAGCAGCTGATCGTCTTCGCTCGAGTCGTGCCGGAGTGCCTTCGCCAGCAGCTTCCACCGGCGCCGTGCGTTGATCGTTTTATGCTGCTTCTGCTCCACCGCGTCCATGGCATCCCGGCCACCTGCCTCTCCACCACCCTCCTCGGAGGCGCCAGCATTTCTTGGCATGCGGCGGGGATCGAATCGGTTGTTATTTGTCGTATCGTGCCCGGGACTATTTTTACCATCACTCACGCAAACCGTAACCGCCCGCCGCACCGACCCATCCCCGTCCGGAGTCCGTTGATCGTCCTCGTTGTCGACGTCGTCGTCGTCGTCGTATCCGATCGCTGCCGCTCGCCGCAAACGGTGCCGATCGGGCGTGTCGCTGGCAATTGGCATTGTAGAAGCAGTGATTGATGTGCTAGTAGTGCTGGCCACCACGGGCCCAGTGGTATCACAGTGCCGTTGCCTTCGCAACGATTTAATTGGATTATTCTCGCCATCAACGGCCAACGGAGGGGCAGCATCATCGTCGTGCTTGTCAACGCCGGCTGTTCCTGGTCCTTCTCCTTCTGGTGGCGCCCCAACGACTCCCTCCAACACCCCACCGTCACCCCCCGTCGGTGGTGGAGCCGGTGTCACCTGTTGCTCGGTTGACATTTTCCAATTTATGTCATCCTCGGGCCGCCGCTCGTCCTTTTCCACCGTCGTCGTCGAGCGCATGGCTGGGTCGTCCCTGTTCCGTTCGAGCGCTCACCTTTTTTTTTGCTCGTCTTGTGTCAGCAATCGTAGTCCATCGTTCGTTCGGTGAGCAGGAATGATTTGAAATTTAATAAAAAGAGGAAAAAACTAGCACACACACACACCCGACCCGCGCTGGAGTGTTTTCTTGGTTGCCGTTGCCCTCGCCTGGCTGGTGGCTAATTTGTTACATCCAGGTGAAACGCTGTAAAGAAAAAGAATGGAAAGTGGTTTAAAGACAAGAGAAAACCAAATATTATGTTTACACTGTAGGGGAAAACTTTAAATTAAGCAATAGTAATAGGTGATAGGAGAGCAATATCGAATAAACCACAGGAAACTTGACTATGACATAAAGACAATTTTGAAAACAACATGATAAAGGTGGGTACTATTTCATCGTTTTTAAACATTCACTTCTGACGATCTATTTCCTTTTAAAAACTGCACAATTTTGCTACCCCTTTATGGGGCATATTGGAACACTTTTTCCCGCTACCGATTCGATATGCGCTGTGGGAGTAAAATCGCGCGCCAAGAACGGGTTCGGTTTAGTTGGTTTATTTATAACAATCAATTCCCGTGTAACCTTACCCTTTTTTGTACCCCCTTCCATCACTTTTCCCCATCCTCAATTCACTCATTCCCCTTCCCATAACTGCCTCTATTTCTTCTGCTACACTTTCTGCTCATACGCTAGCGCCGAATGCTCACGGACGAGATGTTGGCAGGTTCGCGGATGTATTCGCCATTTGTTAGCATTGCAATAAACACACAAACTTCCCTTCAAGTTTCCCTTGCCCGGAGCAGATCCCCGGCGGCCCCCTTCAATTAGCCCCTGCTCGCCGTTTCGTCGATGGTGCCGACAAGCCCCGAAGGCCTGAACTGATTTCCACTTGAGACCTTTCAAAACGCTTCAAAATGCGAACCGCGGGCAAAGAAAACTGCCACCGGATGGGGAAGGAAAGGAAAATGTCCATCCCATCCCACAATCCCGCAGTGTACGGTTGGGCAGATTTAATGGAACTAAATGGAGTTGCGTTGGAAAGCCACATTGCAGACCCGTTTCTCACGACTATCGGCATGCAATCGTGGAGGTGAAGTTGTATTATACCCCAAACAATGATAGTGACCAAACAAAACGAAAGAAAAAAAAGATTCAAGGAAATATATCGCTTCAAACGCCCCCCTTTTTCGAGCAAAGGTGGAACCTGACTGTAAACTTACAAACAAGAGTCACTTCAAGTGGAGAGGCCACGATAGGAAAGGTACACAGCTGACGATGTCAGTTGGATGCGGGGAGATAATCAATTTAAATGTCAGCACTATTTGCTTGTCGAAAGGAAGGTAGGGAAGGTTCTGCTTATCATCAGGGGTTGAAATTGGGTGATAACTCAACGGGCCAAGACATGGCAATGCTCTGGGACCATAAAGCTGATGAGCACAATTTTGGATACCTCGTGAACATGT
>KE525333.1:245485-266393 GCA_000441895.2 Anopheles sinensis
GTGTGGGACAGCGTGTAACGTATGCATTAAAAAAATAGACAAATTTTCATCGACGATAAGAAAAAAGTTAACCAAGCTTATTGAACGAAGTAAATTTTATTGTAAAGCTACATTACTTAAGTACTTTAAAAAATATTCTGACGGCCAGTAGAGCGACCATGCGGTACTTGGTCGAAACTTTAGCCATAGCCGACAAAACCAATCGTGTAAGGATGTTTTTCAGTAGTTGTGTGGCCTACATGACCCCTTGCTGCTCCACTTGGGTTTTAAATTGTTGGAATAGATCCTACGTTTAAGATTTATCAAGGTTTTACCAGTTGGAAGTGGTTGAGGGACATAGATAGGGTTATTAGTGCTGGAATCGATTATGATATTTGACCGAATTTTGAGATTTTCCGAGCACATGTCTTACAGGAGCTTCGAGCCGGTTTGTTAAGTGACTGGCCTCGATCGCGTCATCTGTATAACAATCTCCATCTTTTCTATGTTTTTCTTAACTATTTGGCCAGTTGAAGCGACATTCTGGTACCAAAAAACGGAATGATTGGGCCATTTTTCGTTATGTCTGTCGTAACGGCCTCTGTTGTCATTTGGGGTCTCGCAGCACAGTCAGTGGCCAGACCAAGGCTTCCAAATGATTTTTCAACCTGTCTCCATAAGTGACAAAATAGTTAAAAATTCATATCAGCTGAATTCGGTGGACAAGAAATGTCTAACAAAATCAAACAAGTTCGTTCCGCTATAATGCTAAAACTTTTTACACGTTATCAAACGAAGACGGTTTGCTGTTTTGGCCACGGCGGTTCAATTTTAATGATAAAGTTGTCAAACTTGGTTGAAATGTAAAAGAAATGCTACTTTTTATGTTACTTTCAGCAGAAAGTTTCTATCGTTTTCGGTTTTTGCAGGAAAAATCGTCAAAATTTGTCTATTTTTTTTAATGCATACGTTAATTGCCACCGTTTTGTGCCATTTGCTGTTGTTTGTTTTTCCTTTTCTGCAATATTTCCCCCCGACCAAGATGAACGACTATGAAGCACCTCCTTGCGGACAGGAAAAGGGCTGCAGCGGCGCTGAATGTCTTACAATCATACACACCAACACGAATGGCAACACGCTCGCCGCAGAATAGCGAATGATTTATGGTCCTCACCGGTTCGGCACCGGACTCGTTCGGTTAAGTTTTATGGCCATCACTTTTGGGCCTGCTGCTCGGTTGGTTTTCCCCGGCACAACAGCAGCAAACCCCCTTTCGATTAGTATGGGCCGAGTGGATGAAGTGGAATTTACGGCTTATCGTGCACGAAATGCAACACCCACTTTAACACCTCACTCAGAAGTGGGTGGGTAAGGATTCTGTGTCGGATCATTTTTTCCGTTCAGAATAGTTAATCAATCAAAACCAGGAGCTCAAGAGTTTAAAAAGAATCTCTCATAATTTAAAAGAGAGTTCAAACTACAATTTCAAGAATTTTAATAAAATGTGTTTAAAAATGGAAATCTAAGATGTTTTTTAACAAGCTGCCTTTGCAAAGTACTAAGATTAATCAAAAGAAATGATCTTTACTATTTATTTACTGTTTCAGAATGTGTTTGTTTTACGAAGCACCTCAATCGTTATCGTCTTTATTTTTCAATTTAAAAAATTTTGGTTACCCAATTGGATGAGCTATTCTATTAGAATTAGAATTTATTCTAAAAGTTGAGTTTAAAAACTTGAGGATTTAATTTGAAAGAATCGTTGAATCTCAAAATTAGCTATTGATTTTATCAGAATTGAAATCACCAGAACCATCCCATTGATGTTTTTTTTATCTAGTTATTTCAAGTTCATTCCGATGGCGCTTTATTTTCTAAATACATTTTTCCTTACTTTCTACATGAAAATCAACATGATGGCACTTTAGATGTTAATTTTTGATCAAAAACCCCATATTAAAAAATCCTGCTCAAATACAAATTCTCTATTTAATAAAATTAAATCAGGAAAGAGTAAAAAATATAATTTTACACGTGAACTGTGCACGCCCTTTTGTGACGTTCCAGTGTAAAGCATCCTTGAAAGATGATCTCTACGACAATGAAAAGTAATAACGGTTGAATGGTCCATTCCAGCCAGTACGACCTTCGCAGCGTACGAACGAAAATCTCGCTGTGTCCGGTAAGATTCCGGTACAACATCATGTCACTGCTCAAGACGTTGTTGCAGGTCGTGGAATTGAAGCAAGAAAGAAAGGGTATGCGTGACTAACGTCAAACGTTGCCCGGTGTGTGAAAGACCACAAGTTTTGTTTTACCATTTTCATACGTCGCTCAGACCTCCTCAGGGCTGCCAGAGGTCTTTGAACGTCTCGGGTAAACGGACACACCTTGGGGAATCGGTGGCGAGCAAAGGTAATAAAATTGTTTCTCTACTCTCGCCTCAAGGGAGCGTACGGGAGTTTGTGCGTTTGTGGATCTTAAGGTCAAACTGTTGCCCTGGAGCTGACGCGTTTCAGTTTGGAGACGGAAAGGGGATTTTTTTCCCTCCCTCACACATTAAATCAAATGGTGAATAAAATTAATTATGATCAAACAAAACACGACAGCGTGGAAAATATTTTGATTCGCGAGTTTTCTCACACTTCCAAATCTAATAATAGGGGGTTGCTATTTTTAACTAACCGAACTTATAGGCCATTCCATGCGTGAGGAAAAAAAATGGTCAAACAGGCGCTAGCGAATAATTACACTCCTCACAAGCTCGATCCAGGATATATGGGCTAGGAATATCTTAATCTCGCCGCTAATTAAACAACGTTGTGACGCAAAGTTTGCTCAGTGATTAATACATTCGGGGTGGTTAAGCGGGAAACGAAAATAAAACGTTTTTTCCACTGCCGACACCTTCCAGCAGGAAAAAAGGGAAATTTGGAGGACACCGCGCGTACCACACGATGTGGAAAACACGAACCACGAGGTGAAGAAAACCGTGCCATACGCGTCGCGGTATCCCGTAGTTGATGAGCGTATGAATCTTTTCTTTTCTATGCGATTCCCTACAACCATAAAACAAACAACCAGAAGGGCTCGAACGAAACGTACGTTAATATTGACCGACAGTATGGCCAGACAGGCCGGCTGAAGCCGGCATCGAATCGGCAGATGGTGGAACCGTTTTCGTCGATGCGTTCGTCGATCCGGTCACGGGCGTCGGGAAGATCCGTACGGTCGGAAGGTCATCCGTTGACTCCAGCTGGGCGGCACAGTTTGTGGGTGAAGCTGCCAACCGGGGCCGGCACAGTGGGAGCCAAATCTGGACGATCCGTTTGATGGCTCACTCTCATGGCGAAACGCGGTGTTAAACTTCACGCCTGAGCGAACTTCAAAGCGATACAAAAATTTGATACTAAAGTAAACAAATTACCTCTACACGTGGGCTCTCGAATATTACCCGGGGGAAAAAAATATGAGACACAACAATCGCCAGCTGCCATGTTCATTAAAGCTGCTCCGTTTTCCCCAGAGTAATTGCGTAAACAATTGGACCTCCCTTTTTTCGGCAAACTTTTCAACGCCACCAACCCAAAGATCAATCAGATCAAAACCCGTACGCTCCTCAATTCTACCTTTTTTTATCCCACGAACGTTACAAAAACCACCTTGAAGAAACCTGCCAGCGGAATCCGAACAAAACCGCAAGAAGGAAGAACGCAGTCTCGCGCTGGCGGTGGTGGAGGGCTTGACATTTAGATGAAATTAGTTATTTGCTTGCACTTCACCTCGATAGATCATGTGCAGCTGTACTATAACTCAGTCGGCAATGGCCGGGAAACGGCGGCCAAACCAGTGCCCGAACACATGTTGCTACACGCGGCTGTGAAAATAAACAGAACCAAGTGTGGCAAAGGTAGCACACTCACACCCGGCTCCCGTATGGTGAATGCCACTTCCTGCCGACACGCATCCCTCCCCGGACCGATGCCGATTTTACTGAGCCGATGAGTAACTGACTGCAGTAACCGCCACCAACGATCGCCTTCATGGATTTCACACTAAAGCCAACGGCCCGAACCAGGGATCGAGCTTGGGTTTTGTTTTCCCGCTTCCCACACTTATTGGAATCTAATGGAATGTTGGTTGTGTGTGGATTCCGCTTGGAGTGGACTGTTTTTATTTTAAACGGATTTTACCGGCATGTTTGAACAAGAACACGTGTGCGGGGAGGTGAAAACAAAATACTTCTTACTAATGCCAAAGGAATACTACTTTCTGTGTTGGAATTTTGAATTGAATGGAGGAACTAGCACTTTGGAACACCATGAAGCTCTCAGCATCGTAGTACCATCGTATTTTCTCTCTAGAAGTAAGTAAATAGAAAACAATGCCGCCGCATGAGCAATACGCATGTAAACAAACAAACAATTGAGTAAAACCAATACCGACCGAATCACTCCCGCGCAAGCCGAAAAATGGAACATCCGAAGGTTAAACAATCGAACCATCCCTTCGAGCGAACGGCAGGGAATTTTGCCCAATTTACGGTAGCTATTGGCGTTGATTCGATCGGTTATGCAAATTTTTGTTCGGTTCAAATGAACGTCTGGACTGGATACTCATCAATCTTTTCGCTGTGACATTGGAGAATACTTGCTGAAAAGGAAGTAGTTAATTTCATTTGTTTATTTGAAAAATTTGGAAATCACTAGTTTAAAGAAGGTTTTAAACTTTAATTTGCTAGAGGATGTAAAAAAATCGATTGCCTGAAGTATTTCATAGTTAAGAGTTGTTTAAGAATTTTATTAATCAGTATAAAACAGTATTGAACTCCTCTATTAAGCTATAATTCATCAAATTCCAACGTAATTTTACTTATTCATTGATAATGATTACCCACAAAAATCTCTATAAATCTACACTTTGTTGCTTTTGTATGTCCTTGTTTAGTCTTTTTTCGTTTTGTTACGAATCTTTTATTTGTAGTACTTAATTAAAATAGTTCTCAAATGTTGACACTATTCATAACATGGATTTTCGGTCCAGCTTTTAAAAATCAACGTGCTATTTAAAAAACCGTATCGATTTAACGAATAACTTAACGAATCGAATCGGTAATTCAAACCCATCCAACCGGGAATTCCATTGAGTCCATTTTCTAAAAACCCATTAGTTTTTAGAAAGGTCTTACTTCTCCTAAGTAATTTGCCTTCAAAAGACCTTTCATTTGAGGGGTTTTGAATTATTGCAAAAATTCGCCAAGGAACTAAAAATTTATTGAGAAATTAGCTATTTCAGCCATTTTTTACAAGTTGTGACCAAGGTTTTTGATGCTTTGCTTAAGCACCTTGGTCATAAAGTAAATATTTTGATCTGTACGTCATAGTCTACGAACGTCCCTAGAAAAGGGAGGTTGTTGATAAAGATATTTTGCGTCGACGCGCTGCTCCTGTTGATTAATATCTCGGTCAGCGCGCTTTCGTCCGTCCGTTTTAGTCGTCCGTCTATTTTCTCTATCAAATACGCGGCAATTTCGTGCGTGCGTGCTTCCGTGCATCTCAGTGGATGGTTTGCTCGTGCTACGGCAAGTGAAAGTGTAGAAACGCACAGACTCGTGAGCCCTTTTTTCACCTGTGCGCCGTGGCAGGTTGTGGGGTGGTACGATAAAAGCTTTTCCCTCCTCAACAAGTGTTCAAAACAAAACATTCGCCGTCCACCACAAGGTGAGCAGAAGAATTGTTGCTTTATGTTCTAAAAAATCGATCCTCTGGACGCCCCTCCGTTTGCCGTTTCGTGTCTCGAGAATGCTGTAGTATGACATCATCGGGCTAAAACATGTTCGCTGAAGTAATGTGTAATTTGAGTCATACTTTATTCCAGTCTCGTGTGTGGTAATAGCAGTAAGTTATTACCATCCGTGTTCTTATCGAAAACGATTGGTGTCTGCAAGACGAGGTATTATAATCACTTTTTTGCGTTTAATTTAGCGCCCATTTGCCGGGCGAAATTTCCTTTTATGGACCAGAGATCAAATGCGTGGTAACGTGAAACGCGAACATATTATCAACCGCCTGCTAAACGATAGCAAACAAATGGGAGTTGCTTTTTCAAGGCTAAATTTTTGTCACCCGTACCGTCGTGGTAGAGGGTCATTGGTTGCGCTCCTTAAAAAGTGATGATTTTGCCGTTGCGCGGTTGATGGCTGTTGAATGGGCAACGGAGTAATGAGGATGCATGTTTTTTTTTACTTTCACTTGACTTATCGATTGACTCGTTGGGGGTGGATTACTTGGACGGGTTTTTGGTTTTAGAGTTGTATTGATTTTCTTTCTCGTTCGAATGGTTTTATGTTTCCGTAGCAACGACAACCGACGGGCCAACCACGTGCCGGACGAATCTTCGTAAGCCTATGGGAGTAAATTAAAACAGCGCCAACAAAAATGGGAGAATTCACACAAACCGCCACCGTAACGCAGCAGGAAACGGTCGTGCAGCCATACATACGCTACGATCCAGAGTACGTCCGCACCATCCCGGGAATAGTGAAAATTGTGTGCATCGTGCTGAATCTCATCGGGTTCATCTGCATCGAGTTTTCGTACTTTAGCTACCGCCCGCAAGGGTCCTTCTTCAACACGGTCGCCATGCTCGGGTTCTGGTTCAGCGGCATCATGTTGGTGTTCTATCTGTTTCACGTTTGCGAAAAGTTTCACAAAATCCCCTGGCTAAAAATAGAACTGTATTTCTGTGTCGCGTGGACGTTACTGTATATGATAGCGGCCTCCGTTGCGGCCGCCACCAGCATTGGAGCATTTCAAGCCGCAGCGGTAAGTGAAGCGTCAAACTGTTTGGCCTCCATCAACCATTCTAACATATTGCTCTTTTATGTTGCAGTTTTTCGGATACTGTGCCATGGTTGGGTACGGAGTGGACTCATTTCTCAAGTTCCAAGCCGTCCGGGCGGGCGAGATTGCGCAGGGATCCCGAACCGTCCACGTCCAACAGCAGCAGACCGTTTCGACTTTAACGGCATAGAAGCATCTTATCCGCACCAACCGAGTTTTAACGAAACGACTTCAAACGTGTGTACGCAAACGTTTTACGTACTACCTGCGAATGTTTGCAATGTTCTTTATAGGGCTTATTTAAGTATTAATGTTTTTATTTTAGACGCCCCCAAATCGACCGAATCTATTGATACTTGGAACCCGTTTTCCCGTATGTGTGTATGCCTAACCGCGGTATGAAAATAACTCTTTTAATGTTATCAATGCGAGGAACAGTGTTTTTCTGTTTTCTGTTCCTGGCGCATAATTTATTAATGCCGTTTGTTCGTAATCTCTACTATCGATAATCCCCTCCAAATTGAACCACAACCATCTATTGCACTCACGAGCCTTTAAGGTAGATTTCAAAGCGATTGTATTAATCGAATCGATGATTTTTTCAAACGGATTGGATCCTGTGAATCTCGATCGTAGCACGATATAGCAATTTTATATTCACGTACAATTTTGCAGTAATTTTGATGTGCTTTTGCTTTGTGACGACGTGTCGTTCGACTTCGCAGTGGTGTTTGTTTGCGAAGGAACCAAACCGATTAATAAATTGTACACCCGAAATGAACAAATCGATCCCACCAATATGAATTGATGCTTTTGCTTTGCACTTTGTCCTGCTGAAAGAAATTGCTTGTTACTTGTTGATGTAAATTAAGCGCAAAGTAAGGTATAATATTTGATTACTAGGTAAGTGATTAATCTTCTAAACTAAACTAATTTCTAAAATGAATACCTCAACGTGATCTAGGGTTAGGTTAATTAGGGTTTCCGTTAGTCCGTTTTTATCTCCTCAACGAATTCAAATTATCAAAACAATCTGTTTCGTTTCGTCTATTAGGTCTTAAAAATATAAAGCACTGCATATTCTTGGCATCGAATATTGAAATTACACCAGAAATATTCCATTCTCTCGAGCAATTGAAATTCAAATGCAATCATTTTTGGTTCACATACAAAATACAATGTTATTTATCTTCACACTGAGTTTTAGAATCCTCCATTCATTAAAAAATCCCATGCGTGTTCAAAATTGATTTTCAAATTTCATCGTTTGCTTTTAAATTGACCAACGTTTGGTATACCGATCGAAGACACTAAAGTAGTGAACTAGGTGCTATATTCAGTTGTTTTTGTTTGGATACAATTGGATGCTGACACTCTGTTGATAAACTTTGGCAGACACTTTCGTAACGTCGCAGAAAGTGGAATAGATTCGGACGGCAAAACGGCATAGAATGTACATTTTCTTCAGAAAGTGGTAAAACCCGAATCGGGCAGTGCTATATTGTCGAAACTAAATAATTGTCTCTTCTTTCCTACGTCCTCAGTACGAGCCGACATCCGGTCTCGGGGGCCCTGCAGTTTCATCGGATGATCAGTTCGTCGGAGGTGGCAACGGCATTGCGCCCCTTCTATTTCGCCGTACACCCGGATCTCTTCGGACGCTATCCGCAGCAGCGCCAGGTGAACGAAGACTCCCTCAAGCTACTCAGCGCTCACCTGGAATCGCTACTGAACCAGCAAAGGATACTTCCAACAACGCCCCGGACACTGCCATTCTACATCCGTGCATCGAATGCCCCGCAGGACCGTGGCACGTTTAACCTTATCAAGGTTCCCTTGGAACGGACCGTAGACGCGAAGCTGCTGCTCCGGCGCATCCTGGAATCCTGCAATCTCTCGACCGAGTATGTCGACAAAATGCCTTCGACTAGAAATAGCACGCCGTCGGGAACGAATGCCGGCGATTTTCAGCAACAGCAGCAACAAAACTCGTTCTACTATCGCAAACGAACGGAATATAATTTCGGAAAGGATCGAGCTGACGATGATGATGCCCCTTTCGAGAAGGAGTTTGATCTGTTTCAATTTAGAATCAAAAAGGTACGGGAAAATGAAACGCTCAAGTAAGTCAACGCTGATGAAAGCTTATATTTTTAACCTAACATTACATAATGGTGGTGAATTCCGTTTTCATTTTGTTCTCGTGACAGAAAGTGGCTTCGAAAGCATGTCATCACGGCAACGGTCCGTACGAAGGCCCTCCAGGAGCTACAGGAGGAGGTCGAGAAGCTGCGCGAAGACGTAACCAAGCGGCTTGGACTACGGGAAATCATTTACGATTGCGGCTGGAACGTGGAACACTTTCGTGGATGCCTGAAGAGTTTGGAAAAGCTTGCCGAACTGCATCCGGGAGCATTGGACGGGCTGAAGGATCGAACGCTGGTATTTGCTGCTTTTACGGGCGTTAGTCTCGAAGGGCATGTGATGCTGTTCACGGGAGACGTCCAACGGAACTGGCTGGAGGTGAGTGTTTGCCCCGGTACCGAGTCGGAGAAAGATTACTAACGTTTTCCTGCCGTTGCAGCTTATCAAAACGATCGATAAACACGACAGTTACCTGAAGAAGCTGCCAGCTTACGAGTACGCACTGTCGCAGGTGCTCCGAAACATTCGCATCGGTCGACGAAAGTTTATGCCCAAAGCGCAAGCGATGGCCTATGCGTCGCATCTGCGCAAGATAACGACCGCACTGCTGGACTACCTGGGCCGTTCCAAGTTTCCCAAGGCGTGGCCACAAGATTTGTCAAAGTTCGAGCTGGTCGTTGAATCGGAAGCGGGTCCACTCATGGTAAGCCCGACGGGGCAGCTCATTGTGCCGGCCACCTGCCCGGGATCACTACTGATCGACTTCCTTACCAACCATCTCGCCGAAGCGTTGGACAAGCAGAACTCGTACGACCACCAGAAGCACATCGAACGGGATCTGCACGCACGGTGCGTTGCACAATTTCGGCTGCTATCGCTAACCAAGGACGACTCCGTCACACCGGATCGGATGATCGAATGTCTCGAAAAGCTGCTCTCGGAAGGAGCGACGGGTTTGGAGCTTGCGGACTTGAATCTAACCATCACCACGTACTACTCGGTACTGGCCGATGGGACGGTTTGCATACCGTGGGACTGGAAGCACTAGTCTGCTGGTTTGCGCCGCGTGGGTATTTTTCCTGTCAATTATGGAAATGTCGGTGCCATGTTATTGCTGTTGAAATTTGTTAGCTTTTATCCAACTTAAAAGGCGGGTTATAGTTTTTAAATACAATAGATAGGACCGATTGTCAATGCAATTGAATAACAATCTTAGCAATCGGTGATCGAATAAAAAATAACAATTGTTAAATTTGTTTATCGACTTTAATTAGTTTTTGGCGTACATGAAATTAGTCGCTCGAGTCGTAATCACGCTCATACGCTTCGACCAGGCCAGGGTTAGGTTGTTCGTACACCGGCGACAGAGCTTTACCGCGATGGTTGAACGTGTAGAACGATGGAATATTCGAAAACGTTTCCCAAGACTTTGCCTGCAAATCCACGGCCGCGCGTATCTCTTTGAAGTCGCCCACCACTTGCAGAATGTTGTAGATAATGTACAGCAAGCTGGCGATTGCCTGGAATATAATCTGCAACAACGGACGATACGGACGGTGATCGAAATAAGTCGAAGTTAAAGGCAACGTTTAACTTACGTCTATCGGCAGCTGGGAAAACTCTTGCTCTGTGATACGGAGATATGCACGATCTGCAAAAGAAAAGGTCAATTTAAAGGAAAGATAGTTCACACCGCACACTTCTGCGATTGACATACGTTGAGCTGCAGAATAGGCCGCGTGCAGCAACGATAGAAACCCTAGAACAATCTGAATTTTATTGAAAATTGCCATGTTGAAAATTGTGATCCACTGAAAATGTTCAATGTTTACTTGCACCAGCAGGGTTCGTAGAATTGACACATAAGTTAGGGATGGCAGAATTTGCTCGCGGAGTTGATCCATGGAGTCGGATCAATCCGAATCCGGCTGCAGAGCAATTTGCTCATCACTACTTAAATTAAAGATTCACACGTTAGCCCGAAATCGATTCAATGATCAGAGCTCACTTCGAGGCCAAAACAAATCAAATTTAAAATTCCTATCAAATGAAATGACAACTAAAATCTAATAAGAATTGTTCCGAATCCCAAACAAATCAAATCTGATTCGAGTCCCAAACGAATCAAATCTTTAGAATCCGTCAAATGGGATTCGAATCTTTAGAATCCCGATTTTGCCAACACTAGTCACACCAGTGTTGCACTAACTCCGACATTTATACGATTGTTCGCATCGAGTCGAGAAGCAAAAGCAGACAAGATTGCAAGTATTTCAAGCGAAGACTAACCAAGCGAGAATAAGCAGAATCATAAAGGTATTTAAAAATCTTCTACTAAGTTTCGTAGTTTTTCGTACGGTGTCGGGTTATTGTAGTGCGTGTGGTAAATCCTACCTAAAAGCCGTCCGAAAAAACGCTTGCTAATTTGTGAACACGTTTCAACGAAATGGACGACCCGAAGCTTCCTTTTTGTAAATGGCAGTCGTCATGGCAGTCGAGTGTGCGTTGGATTTCGTGAACCAGTGTGGTTCGCTAAACCGGCAACGCAATTTTAAACGACGATTTCATGCTAAAACATGCTGTTCATGTTGGAACGCGACTCAGTAGTTGAAAATGGGTTTTCATCCAATTTTTACCCGGATCTCGAGAGAAAGTTCCGCTACCCCGCTACGATCCATCATGGTGGACAATGCTTGAGCAGCAAATGATGGCAACTTGTGAAGCGCATTACATGAGATTATTTTTCGAAATTTTCTTTCCCATCAGCGTCTCATAGTTGTTGCAGTTACTGTGGAAAACTAAAATTGATATGATTTTGGAAAAGGAACGTTGTGAAAATTGCTTATGGCGTATCATTATGCGAAGGTGTGAGCAGGATGGCTGCTCGCTGGTGTAGCAGCGTACGGTGGAGTGACAGAGATGGCGCGTGGAAGAATATATGCTCAAACCAGGCCTCTGATAAGCTAGCAGCAGCTTCGGTCTGGTAGTTTTCCTTTGCCACCACGACGAAGCTTGGGGTAAGAAAAAGGGGTTGTAATTTATGAACACCCGCGACGTGTTGTTTATGCTTTGGGCATAGCGATTACGTATCAAGGACATGTTCGCTACGCCGTCAGAACATCCATTTTGCCCGATGATTTTGGTGCGCCAACATAACCTCACTTTGGCCGCGACGTGAATCAGGGTTGACGGATGTTTCTCTTATTTAGGACGAATCTAAGCGATTTAATTTGCATTTCTCGAGCACTGAAAGGTTCCTCGCGCACTCTAGAACGTCTATTTCATCGACAAAGTCTTGTCGGGTCGGCTGCAGTACGCGAGAAATCGCTTTGTCCAAATGTGAGGTTGTGTTTGCTGCTCACGGTCGACATGCATCGTCACACTTACCAACTCACCGTTTGCTTGCTCATCGGGCTCAGTTAGGGGGTCATCAACTTGTAACCTCCGAGGTTGTACGAAAAAAAAACGTCCACATCTAATCCAAGGCGAGGATCGTTATCAAATTTGAAGTTCGAGTTGATGTAAGCTACAGCACACGAAAGTCATGCCACCGAAATCAAAGCGTGCGTTGAATAGTTACACCGGAGCTCTTTTATTCGTTCGTGTTTCACCCCACATTTTTTAAGGTAGGGAGCCAATGTCTTACAATTTTACCATCGGAAGACGGCCGTTGGTTTGCCAAAGAGAAAGCTTTCTACGTAAGAGTGGCAAAAATGGGCAAAATGTGTGCCACATACGTTTGTTACCGATGTGTGCTTGGCGGGGATGTCAGAGTGCAAAAAGGCACTTCATGTTTCCGTTTCAAAATGTCTTCCGGAAGGAGGATTTTTTGCATTCAAACCATAACCTATAGCAACGCGGCGTTAAAGATGTTAACAAAATTAATCTGACGATTTTTACAATATGTGTTTTATTCCCGTTTCTCTCATCTATTGCAGCGAAATATATATCCTACAACGGAGGAAGCAAATTAGGCGTGAAAAATAAGTGAAAAAATTTTACCGCGAAAATTTACACGTTCCCCACAAGGATACGGAGCAGAGAGGGTCCGAAGAACCTACCACCCGACCGCTTACAGCGACCGTGTTGTGGCGCGCACGTAAAAGAAGCCGCAAACTACTCGTTCCGTTTATTCGGTCGCTGAGGATTTTACAACCGAGAGGCTGCAGGGCAGGCAGGCAGGAGGTGGAGTGATTGTGCATTTTCCCAGCTGGTTTGGAGTTTCCGTTTGAAAACGGTTCTTTGAAAAGAAGATATCAAATAATTCCCCCCCTCAATACAGTATCCGAGTTGTGCGCGGTTTATTCACAAAAAAAAACATTTATAAAACGCGATCGTGTGGATGAAAGTGTGGAGCAGAACAAAAATTAGTGGAAACCACAAATCTGAACATTAGCAAAAGGAAGGCAGAGTGCTTTGATAACGGCGAGAATACAAGACTTTTAATTTATTTCTTTACGCGTGAGAAGAAGAGAACACGTAAGCATTAGATGTACCTTAGTACTACTCCAGTGGAGGCGAACTTAATCAAGCGTTGGTTTCAGCAGCGGAAGTGAACAGTGCAAGCGAACAATATAGTAATAGGTAAAGAAAATACGTACGTAACCGATACGCGCAGCAAGAAAAGTACCCTTCTCGTAAAGATAACGCAGTTTCATTATCGCAAAGCCTGCGTTATACGCTCGCTCCTGTACGTTGGAAAAACAAATGATACTTCTGCTCAGATAACGAAACGCTAGAGTTTCAGTTACAAAAAAAAACAAGGAGTACATCCGTACAGATGCAAAAGTGCACACGCCAGGTGGTAAGCAGTTGATGAACAAAGTCACCGAAGGGAAATACGTTGGCGAATGGGAAAAAAGAAATCAGCTACAGCACACAACAGTACACAGTGATTCGAAAATTGTGAATAATAGTTTAGTAGAGTTCTATCTAGAATACAAGCGACCGTTGTGGTTGAAGTGAGTAATTTTAAGTGCAACCAGCCCCCTCTGATACTCATCATTTAGCAACGTGTGTCTCGGTGTTGCAAAAAAACCAAGTAGCGCGTCGAAGGAAAGAGAGAGTGTTTGGTTTTGATTATATTTTTTAAATTAATCTAGTGACAGTAAGTGAAGCCGCACCCCCCAAATAAGGCCACGTGTAGCAACACATAGAGTTCAGAAAAAAGCAAACACAGAAGTACTGTACAGAAGAGTTACATTAATACGAAGCGACCTAGCACGCAACCTTTCATCATCATGATGACGGAAACGTTGAATTCGAATAATCATCTCAGCCAAAAAGGGTAATTATTTTTGCCTAGGCAACGAGCTAAGCAATCATAGAATGAAAATTGATGTTGGTTTTTGTTTCGTTGCAGCGAGAACAACAAAGTTGGTGACATGGGATGGAAGGCCAAACTTAAAATACCGCCCAAAGATACTAGAATTAAGACTAGTGTAAGTATATGATGTTTGCATTTTTTACAGCCTTCTAAGCACCGATTAACGTTCTTCTATTCCTCCTCGCGTGAACACAGGATGTTACTGATACCCGAGGAAACGAGTTCGAAGAGTTCTGCCTTAAACGGCCACTGCTGATGGGCATCTTCGAGAAGGGATGGGAGAAGCCATCCCCGATCCAGGAGGCGGCCATTCCGATCGCACTCGTCGGCAAGGACATACTGGCCCGTGCGAAGAACGGCACCGGCAAGACGGGCGCGTACAGCATCCCTGTACTGGAGCAGGTCGACCCGACGCGGGACTACATTCAGGCGCTCATCATCGTGCCGACGCGAGAGCTGGCCTTGCAGACGTCACAGATCTGCATCGAGCTGGCAAAGCACATGCACATCCGCGTCATGGTGACGACTGGCGGAACTAACCTGAAGGATGACATTATGAGAATCTACCAGAAAGGTACGTGCGAGCTTCTGTTTTTCTCCTTTTTCTTTTTTATTATGTTCCTTCAATTGTCGACAAACATGTATCAGAATTTTAACCGTGTCGCAAAGTATAAAGAATCGATGCCAAACGATTTTCTATTAGCAGTTTCCGGTCTTTAAATGGTTCGATGTTCGAATGCAGTATTCAACTTTTAGTTGCTGCTTCATCTCCAAACGAGAACATTTTTACCGTTCTTTCTCATCTCGAATTATGAGAAAACCGTAAACAAAGTAGGTCATGCACTTAAGAAAAAAAAAAAATGAATCCATTTCCAAACAACCGATTGAAACTAAAAACATTAGCTAAACTGCACAGTTTGGCAGTTTTTGTATATTTATAAACAATTTTGATTTATATCTATATCATTAATGGCATATGATTGTTAACGCTTGTTGGCAAACGCTTCCGTTTCTACTTTTTGTTTGTGAAACTATAATTTCCACCGTTGTAATGTACGTTTGCTTTGGATTCAATGATCTTCCCTTTATGAACGATGATTCCTCGATCGACACACACAACCCCCACCCACAGTTCAAGTGATCATCGCCACGCCCGGCCGCATCCTCGATCTCATGGACAAAGAGGTGGCCAACATGTCGCAGTGTCGCATGCTAGTATTAGACGAAGCGGATAAGCTGCTATCGCAGGACTTTAAGGGCATGCTGGATCATGTCATAATGAGATTGCCAAAGGAGCGCCAGATCCTCCTGTTCTCAGCGACATTCCCCCTGAGCGTGAAGAACTTCATGGAGAAGCATCTGCGCGATCCGTACGAGATCAACCTGATGGAGGAGCTTACGCTGAAGGGCGTCACGCAGTACTACGCGTTCGTGCAGGAGCGCCAGAAGGTGCACTGCCTCAACACGCTCTTCTCGAAGCTGCAGATCAACCAGTCTATCATCTTCTGCAACTCAACGCAGCGTGTTGAGCTGCTGGCGAAAAAGATCACCGAGCTGGGCTACTGCTGCTACTACATTCACGCCCGCATGCAGCAGGCCCACCGGAACCGCGTGTTCCACGACTTCCGATCGGGCCTGTGCCGGAACCTGGTCTGCTCCGATCTGTTTACTCGTGGTATCGACGTACAGGCTGTGAATGTTGTTATAAACTTTGATTTCCCCAAGATGGCGGAGACCTACCTGCACAGAATCGGTAGATCCGGACGTTTCGGACATTTGGGTGAGTGACAGCATGTTTTTCTCTTCTTTTCCTTCTCTCTTTCCTAGTGTAAAATTAACTATTCTTTGAGTTTCGTTGCACCCTCGCAATTCGGTTTTTCACCCTTTTACTAGTTAGACGTACGCTTTGTCTGTTGTCTGTTTGCAAATCTCTAGTTGTTGGTCTTAATGTTTTGCCCCTCTTTGCCCCCTCTACAGGTATCGCCATAAATCTAATCACCTACGAGGATCGTTTCGATCTTCACCGTATTGAGAAGGAGCTGGGCACGGAAATTAAGCCCATCCCGAAGGTGATCGATCCGGCGCTTTACGTACCACGGCCGGATGATCAGAATAGCACACAGGAAGAGCAAAACGTTAGCAAATAAGTCGCGGATGAGAGAGATTAGGGGTTCGAGGATAGAAGGAAAGGAGCAGAAGAGGGGTAATTGGGGTTTTGGGTGGGAATAATGAATGAAAGTGGGGTGGGCCGATATATATTGCAAATTGAATGAAGGGAGGGAAAGGAAAAATGATGAGGGGAGAGATATTTGTGTACTAAAGGCGCACATCATAGGGACATGGAAAAATCACACACGATATAATGGAAACCGACGGAGTCCTCTATAAACTCTCTTGAGCTTGAATTTTACGTATTAAAACAGCAGCGCAACGTCGATTGAAACACAAGGTTATAGCAAGAGTATCGCAATGGAAGTTGAGCAATGTCACCGGACTTGAACATTCGACACAGACAACGGTAGAAATCCTGAAGAAAATGCGCCGAAACTTTGTCTGCATTTCACGTATGTGACCTAATGTTTCCATCCAAAATTGCGAGTTAGTCGCGACGGCGCGGCGTACGTGCAGGTTGTTGTGTATGCCAGCATGACATGGGAAGAAGGAACCAAGTTCTTTTCCTCACCACCGGTGGTTTGTTGCTTTGCAGACTCTTAAATCACCATACTTGGAAACCACCAACCTAACCTTTATGTGTGGTATATTACTGCTCGACTTATACCAAGATGTGTTTTTGTCACCTAAAACCAAGTGATTTATTTTTACAAATCGACCTTTTCCTCTCGATCATCATCAAACAAAGACAGAGAGCTTTAAGTACTCCATGGCATGGAAAAATTAATCCGGAATAATATTACCAGTCCCTCGGTGTAAACCAGCAAAGTGTCTCCCCTTTTCTCTATTCCACGATCATTATACAATATCATACTATCAGAGGAAAAGAAGTGATAAAGCGATGGAGGGAAGATGGAGAGAGAGAGGAATGGTGGCCACCCGTGAGAGACGAGTACGACGAATGAAATTGAAGAATTAATCGTAGTGTGGCAGGGCGAAAAGAATGATGAATAGTCGGTTGAACACAGAGTTGAAGTTGAATTTAAAAGTGGCGCAGGGCTTAGGAGGGAGAAAACGAGAACAAAGCGGAAATTAGATTGAGTTCAAAGAAATGCGGGCTCGGAGGAGGGAGCGGGCTCTGAGTAGGAAGCGGATTTCGGGCAAACAAAACACACACAATCGCTGAAGGGAAGAAGAAATCCAGGAGCCTCAAAATATTTGTTGAAATCAGATTTTTGACGCTTATGTTTTTATTGCAAACGTAATACAATTAATTTTGTTTTTTCCACTGCCGCTATTCCTGCACGGAAAAGTCGGTACACTGAACATATTGTGTATGTGTGTATGCGTGCGTGAGTGCGAGCATGTATGAGTGTGTATGTGAGGGTGTCTTCCGGTTCCGGAAAAGTGCCCACGTGTGCACTGAAAAAAGCAAGCGTGTCGGAAGGTGTAGGAGAAGGGAAGAAGTCCGGTTTAAATGCGTACTACTACGTAGCACTTGCGAACGAAAAGGGATTCCCGGCTCTTCTATTCCCAAACCCGGGCTTGTAGAATTTGGTGAGTGTGTGCGTGTGTGTGTGTGTGGCTTAGCTGGGGACAGTCGTGTTCCCGTTAGACAAGCGTGCATGTGAAAACACGAATGAAAGCGATCAAAATCAAGCAGCATTAGGTAATCTGCAGATCCATGATTCAAAGTTCCTTTTTTAACTGGATACTGCTGTAAAAAGTGAACCTTAATGGTCCATAGTCGATAAAACAATATGCAGGCTGAGCAGAAAGAGAAAGAGAGGGATAAAGAGAACGGGAGTAAAACAGATAACTTAGAAAAAATGGAATCATTAACAAACAATTGCTAAAACATGAGTGGGTCGGCAAAGGGCGTGATTTAAAACGGAAAGGGACACGGAACCCTCCATATGATTGTACATATACATTAGAGACTTATATAGCAATTACAAACAGCGGAAAAAACAAACTGAAGTGAACCTTCTGCTAAAACTTGCTAGAGAGAGGAAGAGAGAAAGCACGAGCAGAGAGTAAAACAGATGGGAAACTCACATACAACTGAATACAAACAATCCATCATTGAACTGATCGTAAACGCGAAGGATAATTAAAGTGGGAGGGAATTCAGCGCAATATAAAATATTATCTGCATATGGTAGAAATATGGTGCTGTAAGACGGTTGAAACATTCACCAAACCACCACCATGCGTCCCTCGCATACGCGACTTCACACGTCCCAGATGCAAAGCATTCTTTTACTTCGCTTCTTGGCCTGTAATTTGAGCGAAGACAAGCGAGGACGCGGGGTGGATTGAGGAGTTGATGTTATAGGTGTGCTGCGTGGCATCCGGCACCAGAAACTTCCACTCTAGCGAAAGCGATCCGATAACCTCTGGTGGACGTTGCAACGGTCTTATAGCGCTGCTGTAACACAACACAAAACAATAACCATCAATCGTGTCCGGTGCATTTTTCTTCCGTTTACCTTCACACCTGACAAAAGCGCAGCATATCTAGATGATTCTAGCAAAAGTGGACGACGAAAAGAAAGGCTACCGGGCATGCCGAGGAACTGTTGACACATCAAATGCAGAATTGAAGGAGAAGGGAGGGATGGGGAATGTAGATTAATTTGATTTCTTGTTTTGTTGACCGGGGATAATTTACGTATTCAGTTGTTGACGAACTGTAAAGGTTTGACGGGATTTGATTGAAGCGAATAGATGGAAGTTTTCAAAGCACTTTCCTCCAAGGGTGCAAGGGGAAGAGGAGGACGGTCTGCCACATGACACATGTATTTAGGAAAAAGGGTATTAAAACTTTTAGAACTAACGAAAAGCCAACATTACCAAAAGCACCGAGCAAACTCTGGTGGTGGAGAAGAAACGCCAATGAAACGATGAAACGCGGCAGTATCCCATCGACCGAAAATACACTGCTGGTACGCATGAATGCATTTTTCGATGATGGCAGAACGCGCACACGAGAATGGACGTAAGACGAAAAACGGAAAACATAAATCTAACACAAAATACAAGAGACTGAAGATTCCAAGTGCAAATCGACGAGCATAGACAGTAGTTTATAAACCAGCCGGACATGTCCAAAACCAAGCGGCGGTGGGTGGAGCATACCATCTTCATTCTTTTCTCTGACCCTGCCGAGGATGTGTTTGCGACAAATATTCTACTCCACTTCTCAATCAAGCTCCTGCCAAATCTTTCCTTTTCGTCAAGGCAGTGGAACTCTAACGAACCGGTGGAGTTAAGGGAGGGAGACTAAACAAAAACAATGTGCCGAAGAGAGGGCCAAGATGAAACTGTATATCTCTCTCCGCAGAAGGTGTTGGAAGATGTGCCGTTTATGATTCTTGTTTATTTTTTTTTTGGGAGAGTTGATCCATTTATTTCAAGGGGTTTAATACAAATCAAGAGAACACAATCGGTGTGGAACGTGTGTAATGCGTAAATCAACAGAACTCGCATACACAAGTCAGTTTTCAGCGAATGTAAAGGAAATTATTTTAAGTCACCAATGATTGGCAATCTTCCTTTAACCACACTTCCCTTGGATACAACTCTTCGTTTGAACAGATCAGCCGATGGAAACCATCGGAGAGGGAAAGGGGGAGAAACTAGCTTAGGACAATGTGTGAGATGCGTAAGATTGGGGCAAACGGAGGGACTCCGGGAGTGAACGGGATTTGATGAATGTGATGAACGATGATGGGGCGAAACGGAAGCTGGGGGTGGGCGGGGGCACGTTTGGTGTGACTGTGGTTTACATACGAATGAACGGATCCAGAATGAATGCATTGAATGAGTTTGTTTTATTTTACGAAATTAGAAAAATTTAACAATTAATGTGTGCTGCGAAGAGCCGGTTAACTTCTTCCGGAAGCAGAACGCTTCGAGGAAGCGGCGGTACACATGTTGGTAATATACTACCGACAATTGATGCAAGGGGTTGCAAACTCAAAACCATCGATGTCAGTTCCGATATTCCTACAATAACAATGGTTGTTTGCGTCCCTTAAACCCCTTGTGTATTGCGATGGGCAAATTTAAAAGTCCGTCGCATTTTCCAATTCCTATGCAAATTTGGTGAAAACCTTCTACGGCTTTTGCAGTATGAACTAAAATGGTCGTACATTTCCTGATGCAACTGTTTGCTTGCATCGATTTGTGGATCTTTATGTTTTGTTAATTTTCACCTGGTCGAAACGACAGATAGCACGGTTCCTATTTCATAGTGATGGTCGGGAAGATATTATTTTCTTTGAAGCACGTACCAAATGGCGTAACAAAAAAAATTGTTGGAGATTTCTTAATTCTGCTATAGGGGTAAGGAAAGGATCCATACTTGAGTTATGGATACACTGTCATAAGAAGCATTCATTTTCAAATTTCCATCTTGTGTATGGGAAAGTGTTGATCGTTTTGGAACGCCGTTGGTATCTTGCAAAAAAAGGAATCTTTGGTTGGGAAAATGTATCTT